>CAJDYZ010009155.1:77648-89327 GCA_903986555.1 Heterotrigona itama
CGTGCAGTATTAACACGAACAATTCAAAGAATTCACGTTGAAATGTCTTGGTAACGGGGAGGGAAAATCCCAGATGAACGAAGCGCCCGGCCAGCTATTCGTGCGAGTTATTTTGAATACATCTTTGGAACGATTTTATAAAATTCCTGCCATTCCTAACCACCTGCACGCATCGCGGAACGCGATGGATAGCGCAAAAAAGCGCGCGAACGTGTTGGAATTTGAAAGAAAAAAAGAAAGGAGCTCCGCGAAATTCTCGAAATAATTCCACGACAGAGGCCGGAATCTCTATGTTTGCAGCCGAGCAGTTTCCAGCCTGAGCGTGTTTCGCTGTCCGTGGTGATGCGATGTTCCACGCCAAACACGGAAGTATGCCGGCCAACAAACGGAAGTTCGAAATTCAATCAACCTTTGACGGGGTGCCCACGTTTGGCTAACCTTTGACCGGCCGGTTTACGTAACCGGTCAGGATGCACGCGGCCACGTAAACGATTCTCCCCAATGGTAAATTCATGCGAATTCATGTTTGTGCCTGTAACCCGATTTCCGTGGAACGAGGACGAGGCAAGAAAGACGAAGACGTCGATTCGGACGTCCAGATACAATTTAATCAAGTTTGGTCAGGGCAGTGGAAGTTTCAGCAAACGGAGTGAGCTTGTTGTTCCGGCCGATCGATCGGTGCATTTTTTTCGCTGTCAAAGTGTTTTTCGAAGCGTGTTAACGATGATCGAGCGTTCTCATGGTCCTTTGCGCTTAAAGTGTTGACGCTCTGCGTCCAGGAATTTGTTGTTATCTAGTTCAATTGCGAGCAGTGTTTAGACTTTTGCAAGAATTTTCTCGTCCTCGATTTCGAATATGGGAAGCAACGATTGTCTCTTATCTTCAATGATTCGATTGTTTGACTTGTCGCCGAATCGAGGAGAATTTACAAGAGCGTACGATCAAATTAATCTTCGGACTTATCGTTCCATCGAATTTTCTAAGATAGAATGTAAAATCATACAATTTAATTTCTCAGATCAACATTAAAAAGCGATCTTCTACGATTTTTCTTATTTTGAAATCCTTTCTCCGTTAAGTTACCAACTGCCTAAAATTCTTTTCAAATTATTTTCAAGGGAAACGAACGGATCGGAAGATCTGAATATACAATACTTATACAATTGCCTCGCCTGGCAAAATGTTACAGAACCAAACAAACCAGAACCGGTAATAAATATTCCACGCAGAGAATTATCGAGTACGCTTCGTTAAAAGATATTAGTTCATAATAATTCGAGATTGCTGTCCCGATTATTGGTTAAAAAAGCTGGGGGAGGAGAGGAGAGGGTAAAGAGAAAGCAAACAAATTTACCAAGTTTAAACGAGTACGATAACCGCGCGAGTCGCGTGGACGTTTAAAGGTTTTTATCGAAATCATATTTTTCAGGGGGGATAAGGGGGGGATTGTCAACGCGCATTATCAGCCAGGGACAAAGTGGCTGCCGGTAGAAATTTAACAAAGTGCAATTCACATTCATCGATATGCCAATAGGACGGACGATTACACGAGAGCGCGTGAAAAAGAGAGAAAGGGAGTGTGTGTACGCGTGGAACGCGTGGCTTGATTACATTGCGACAATTAACGGGTGGCCCCACTGGGAAAGTGAGTTATCGAAAATCGGGCCCGCTCCGATCCACGTCGCTTTAAAAATTCCCGCCGCCTACCTTGCCACCTATCCCATTTCCGTATAATCGATTTGATTTCCGTCAAATTGATTTTACCAGGGAACGAGAGGGAAATTTCACGTCGATGCGTGCCAGTCGTTTGGATCGACGCTTTTGCCAAGCTGTTACCTGAATCGGTAATTCGAGCGCGTCATTTGAAAAATTGCCACTCTGCACCGAGGGGGAAGGAGAAGGGTGGATGTTTTTCGAGGTTGTTTGGGATAGATTTCGTGTTGCACAATACTTGTTATAGAAATTTCGAAAATAATACGAAATATATCGAGACTTTCTAACAAGACACGACAATTCTGTCTTTTAGAATTATATCGCTAAAATGTGTACGAGAAATCCACGAAGGAACAACGAAATTGGTCGCGAGTCCGATTTGCCAGAAATATCGTACGAACAACGAGCGAACAAAATCCCAACCTACTTACGACCAACGCGACATTTTCACCGGTTCGTCCGAGATCTGCCTGGATCAACGGCGTCTGCCTAGAACAATTATCACCACTGGCCCATATCTCGACGACGAAAAGCACCAGCCTTCCCGCAATTTTCTCCCCCTTTCATACACCTTCCATTCATCCGGCGACCTTTCTCCATTCCACGTTTCAATGCCGGCGCAAAACCAAGCGACTGTCGTGCGCCCTGTAAGTGGAGTAAAAGCTCGCGGAGGCGACCAACGAAATCATAATTCGAAGTTCGTGACCGGACTGATTCGCCGGCTGGCAGCAAGAGAAACGAAGAGGGCGAGGGTGAACGTGTTCTACCTTTTGCTTTCGGTTGGTAACTGATGTAGAGTGTAGCTCGCGGCACGGAGAAATTCGTGGTCCTTTGATTGCCCCCTGGCTTCAACTCCGTGCGCGCGCTCATTTGCATAGGGTCGGGCCAGCTCGCTCGTTTTCAACGTGCGGACTTCCGTCTCGCGTCGATGCGCATTACGTTACACTGGACGTGTATTCGGGCGACCGGGACACGAACTGAACGAATCAAACGCCTTAAAATAAATGGCAGCGGTTTATACTGCGGACGTGCTCGATATCGTTTGTACTCGTCTGTATGTGCAAATTCTTGATTCTTCATCCGAACGCTACTGAAACTGTACCTTTCACGGTTGATGAGTGTTCAGTTCCTGAACAGATATTTCCTGGCAGAAAACATCCGTAATTTCAATTTCAATTTCGAAAGTTTACTTATTGTTTGTTAAGTGTTTCTCTAGAACGCAAGACCGTGTCACAGGATTTATATTGTAGGATGCTTCATTGTTCGGAATTTCCTCAAGTGGCCTCAAGAGCGAGGTAATTGTGCCTGCTGCGTGCCCGATGCGTTTGTTTAGTCGCTCTGAAGACGTAAAATAGGGCATACGGTGGATGTGTGTATACGTGAGTATGTGAAGTGCGTATAAAGACAGAGGTTTTGAGGGCAAGAACGAATCAAACGAGTACCATATGGCCAAAAGCAATAAAATTCCCCCGAAAACTATGATAAAGACTAGAGTTTTCAAACTTCAAACTGTGTTTCATTCTGTTCGATAATTTCCTACGTTTCGTCAAATCGTCGCCCGTTTATTTTCTTTAATTTTTGTTTTTTTTTTTTTTTGGAGGCAGCAGTTCTTGAGGGAATAGAGAACTTTATATATTCACAAACGATTTAATTTCGTTATATCCGCAGGATACAAAAGATTCTCGAAAAAACGAGACGTCCCCTCGTGATCCAATTTTGATATACGCGAAATATTTCACTGTCCACGCTCGCCTTCAGATATTCGAAATTCGCAGATGCACGTAGACTCTCGTGACTAACCGTACACGAACGAGTACGCATTCGGTATAATCGCAGCCTTAGCCTGCAACAACCACGCTCGGCCTTCCAACCTTCGAAATAGGTTATTGCGTTGCGTGGATTTCAACATTCCACGAGCGTCCGCCAGAGAGAAGGCGATAGTCCAGTTACAGGGAAACACGCGCGCGGATATAAAGGTAATCAAAGGCGGAGGATCCCGGCGCCGGAACGATTGATTGCATTCCAGGAGCGGGCCGGTGCCTGGATATTTCAGAGTTCGTTATTGGAAATCACTGTACGTCGTCGCTCGCTTCGCGGCCCTGTTGTTTTATTGCACATCGTCCGAAACGATCGCCCGATTTAATCTGTTGTTCGTACGATGTTGCTGGGAAATAATGGCCGTGAAAATACGCAGCGTTGCTGATCCTGTTTGCCGGAGCGATCGCTGCGAAACAAATTTTTTTGAAAGGGAAGAACTATGGCGAAGAACTGCCGTTGGCCTGCCATTAGTTCGGTGTTAATATTATAATTTTATAGATATTCGAATTTCAAGTTGAATGTATTCAGGTCTGGAATATTGAGAACTCTACAAAAGTATTGGACGTTGTTAAAATTGTACGATTATAACGAAACAGTAAGTTATAACGAAACATTTTCGTATATTAAATCGAGTAGATTCGAGGTGGATGGATTTGAAGCTCTGAGAAGTTGGATGGTGTTAAGATTATACGGTTGTAATAAGAGAGTAAAGTAGTCTGACTATAAGAAGACTTATACTACTGCTGCGGACACATTTGAAGACACGTGTTCTTCTACTCATTTGAGAAGATTCGAATTCTATGTTTCATTTTTATTAGATTACTGTTAAACAGTCAAACAATTGATATGAACCTAGCATTTCATGGAAGAGCTGAAGTAAATCAAAAGTATGACTGAATGTGACATCAATGTTAAATACATCAAAACACATATCTAATATCATATACATTATCGTGTTATGACATATTACTCTAACATACACATATACTAAAAATTATATTCAATATTCAAAGTATCCACTTATCTTGCAAACTATCCACTATTTCTTCAAATTATTGCTCGTATATTTATCGTTTCAAAGAATTCCACAATGTATTGATTCCCCTTAAATGCATCAAATTTTCATATTAAATACATTAAAACACATACCTAATATCATACATATTATATCAAGTATATATGAATTAATACCACAATGTGCGCAACATGCACATATTCGATATTCAAAGTATTCACGGATTCTGCAATATCAAGTATTTCTTTTAATTATTGCTTGTTTCACCGTTTCAAAGGATGTCGCAACGTATTACTTCTTCTTTGCTTTGCCATCGAGCTTCTTCGGGCTGTTACGTATCGAGCTTCGATCGTATAATTCACTAATTAAACAGAAAGAAAACCGAACGCAAAAAACAGTTTTCCTTTGTGTTCAAAGACACGCGGATAGGTCGTCAGTACAGATATACGCTCTCCGACTAGATAAGTTATTAACAAATACGTACGTATCGGTCAGCCGCGAAATTTACTCCGTTCAAATATCATTTTCCACAGTCAAACGTGAGCATCGGTGTCCGAGTGGAAAAGCAAACAAAGGATGAATTTTAACTGGTAATTTGATGATCGGCGTGGCCGCGCCCCAACGTTTCCGTTTTATCTTCCTTCTGTTTCGCCCATCGGCGATGCAGTTTCGAATTTCCCCGGCGTTTCCAATGCAAATTTGCCGCGCCGCGGATTTTTCCCCGCTCGCCCGTTCGGACTCTATTTATGGAACGTGCGACAACTCGCGATAAATCGCCGCCGCCGTGCATCGTAAAACGCGCCCGTACGAAAATCGCCCGTCGATAATTAATCCTGACGCGATTATTGCTCGTATCCTGGATATTTAATCGTTCGTTACCACGCCACCACTATCGCGAATCGCCTCCTGTTCCACTACAGATATTGTAAATCATCGGATTGCCAAAGTTTTGGAATTATCGCGCGGAATTTCATTGAATCGAAAAACTCACGCGCGCGTACTGTATTCTATGATGCTGGATACGTCGGGAAATTCTTCGGCGAAAAGGGATGAATTATCGATATTTGGCATCGAGTGTTCGAGTTAGCAGAGAAATTCACACGCACACACGAAGTTCAGCAAAAGCGAGAAAAGACTCGATGCTAAATCTTCGCTTGAAAACGTGTACATGATAGTAATATCCACGCGGACGGTTAACTCTACGTGTTGGATTTTTGTATTCGACCGTGTCAATATTGGATTCCACGATTTCAGAATTGTTCGGATGGTATTTCACGAATCGGAGGTCGACCTTCCGCGACACGATGGTTGGCAGTATCGGGTGCCACGATTTGGGGGATATCAGTGTTGGATTCCACGGACTCGGAGATTTCCGATATTGGCTGCTGCGTCTTAATACGATCGTCGTTGCGGTGTCCTACGAATCGGCAACCGATATTGGTTGGCTTCAAGCTCGTTTGAGAATCGTTAAATATCGCAACTTTGGAGACGTGGCCCTTTTACGACACAGCACAGTCACAGTGACAATTGTCTTTAATTCGACAGATCTTTTAATTCGAGGAGCTTTCTTGGATAGAATTCTAAAGTGCCTTCTGCGCCTCGCTACAGATATCAATAAAATCGTTTTTAAAAAAATTCATTTAAATCTGAGAAGAGCGCGAAGAACTTTTTTTTCTAGATTATTTTTTCTAAAATATCTTGAAAGGGTTAGATTATATTTTCAACCCTCTGGAAACTTTCTCATTTACATAGATATCCTATGTGGTCGATGGAATAGAAAAACTCGAAAGGAATGCTAGTTCAGAACGTTATCGGCTGGCTTTGGTTGAAAATCTATATTATCGATAGAAATAATTACAAATTATCGGTATTCCAAAGGTTATAAAAGAGTGTTTTAATCCCTTGAAGAGAAAGCGACAGATTGAAAACTGAAATTAATGCCAGAATGGAATTAAAAAGCTGACCTTCGTTCAAGCGATCACAACGAAAATATGGAATAGACCACGTAAAAATTCCATTTTTTTTTTTTTTTCTTAATTCGAAAGATCGTTCTTTCGTTCCGGTTGGCTCGAGAGCAATCTCGTTTCGGTTGGCCGTTGGAATAAAACCTGGCTGGCGTGTTCGCGAGATTTCGGATTTCCACGGTCGTTGAAACGGCTGGCGGTCGAGGACCGTGCTGAATCATGCACGAACAGAGGTGCAAAAGAAACGGAAGGACCGGGGACAATATCGAGGAAACGAGGAGAACGTCGGAGGAAATAAAACTGCGCCCCAGTGGATACGACAGACGGGCGGCAGTCACGGTCAACACCGAGCGAGAAAAGAGTGTTCACCCTCTCTCGAGAGGGTCCTGCGGGAGGCGATACACTCTCAGGAAATCTTGAAAAGAGTGAACGAGAGAACGCCCGAGTTCCCGAGTCGCTGCGTCTAATTGCACGAACCGAGCGTTGAAATCGTTGGGACACAGGCCGCTTTTACGATTCGTTTTTCGACGGTAGGGAACGTCGAAATAAAGGCGAAAGAACGGAAGCGGAGGATTCGAAACGGCCGTGCGTAAAACGAAGAACTCGAGGCTCCGAACTCCGGCGTAAAAACCAACGCACGAATAAAGAACGACAGTCTGGTGAAAGGAAAGAGGGAGCGAGAGACGATTGTCGATTTATGGTCGAAGACTGAAGACTGAAGGGAGCATCGGAATAAACTGCAAGCTCCGTTTTTACGATGGAAAACTGCTGCTTCGTCTAGCGGGTTTCGTGGTGTTTTAGGTGGGGAAAAGAATGGCGGAAAGAAAGACAGAAGCGGAGAGAATTATGGGGTCGAGGCAGAGCGAAGAGTTGGAAGAGAATGAGCGAAATTTTTGCTTGAATATCGCGTGTCATTCGTCGATGTGTTTAAAGAATTTTCGCAGTTTAAATTAAACTAATCGTCAGTTTTCATCCACTTTTTGGAAATTAAACTATCCCAAGATAGAAGCAAATGATTCGTGTCTATACACTTGGATGGCGAAATTGTAAAATTTAAAAAAAAAAGTGGAGTTTGGTTTTCAAAAAAATTTCTGTATAGGATAGATTGTTCCATCGTTAATTTAACGATCAAGCTACAAATGAGATACAGATATTTCCAAGGGAAGCAATGCGAAGGAGAAAAAAAGTTGTCTGACGTTTTGTTTGAACAATCTTGCAGTCGATGGAGAATACACGGCAGGAAGAATCGGCAAGAAATCACAATTAAGTCCAGACAGTTGACCAACGGTGCCGATAGATAGGACACAAGCGGCAAAATCAGGAGGAACAAAACGGCAAGCACCGAGATTGCAGACTGGACGAATGGTCAACAAAGGGCTCACCGAACAATTCTCCATGTAACGATACACTCTCTGGGAAACCGACGTGAGACAGAGAAGAGAGAGACTTCGTTGGACACGTCCAAACGAGGACAGAGGGACGGTTTTCACCCCTCTAGCCTTGTTGGAACAAGAAGGAAATTCGCTCCGAGTGTCTTGTACCAGGAGCGAAATAAATCAAGATCCAACGGTCCACCTATCTCAGTCGCAAACTAAACAAGATGATATATCGTTGTGTACGACGATCGCTTAAAAATCGATCTCCTGCTTCTGGAGGAAGAGTAGTTTTTTTTTTTTTTTTTTCTTTTAAGGAAGTGTGATGCAAGGAACGTGAGAATAGAAAATAAATGAATCGATTCTAGCGAAGGACAGATATTTTGAATGATATTTTGATGTTCACTTGACGTGAAACTGGAATGTAAATTTTCAGCAGATCTATAACGAACATATTTCTATCTTAATAAAAATAAAATTACAGAATTAAGTCTGTCGCATCTCCTGAATCAATTTCATCTTGCAATTTTATTAGTTGTTTTCGACCTAATTACGTTTCTCGAATAATTCAAGTTTGAGCAGTAAAGTTTTCTTTCTGGAAACGTCAAACGTCTTTTTGTTATTCGAAGCAAGGAAAACATCAAAACACAAAACATTTCTCGGTGTAATAAATTTAGACGTAAGGGAATATCGAGCTGAACGAAGTATGTTTGAGAAAAAAGTGCACAATGTTCGGTGGCGTGACTGACTGAATTCGGATCTTCTTTATTCTCGCAGCATCAGCCAGCTGTTCACAGAGCTTCATAATGACGGGTATCCGATTTTTAATTGTGGCCGCACGGTGCTTGAATAATCAATAATGCGCGATGTTTTAACGACGTTGTAACTCAATTAGAACGAGCCCGTCGGCGAGGATGCTTATTACAGTTAACCGTTACGGAAGTGAAAGAGTGCCCCGTTACGTAGCAGCCAACGAACTTGCTGGAAAACGTAGCCAGGATCGGCCAGCAACGCGTACGTCCACGCCTTAACGAACAGCAGCTGTCCGAAACTTCATCAGAAACGCAACAATGCAAGAGCCGCAACTTGATTCGAAGTCTCGAACGGCCGTAAAACGAAGAAGAACTCGCTTTGAAACTCGACTGACCAACTGCTCCAATTGTATCGTACATTAATCTTTGTTTACCGAACGATCCCCCGGAACTTGGTTCAGCAACCGAAGCGAAACTTGTAGACGAACAATAGTTGATTTGACCTGAACATCACGCAAAGAGAAAGAGAGATAGATTTAATATTTGAACATTAGAGAGTTTATTTGGAACAGAAACGACAGGATATTTGAAGAAAAGCTAAAACTTTCATCAGTGCTCCACTTTAGACGATCACATACACTTTGTATCACATACATTTTGGAGATTTTTAATTTATTACACATCCGCAGTCCAAAGACATCCACACACGCGCACATCCAACACGCGATAAAATTTCACTTGAAAATTCAATATATTCGAAAAGTTCCCCTCTACAATGATCGTGCAAAATTGTATAAACTGACTAGAAAGGAACAAAACGAACTGAACTTCATCTCGAACGTGTTCGAAGTTTGGCCAATTACACAGAATTATAAACGTATCTAAATAAAGTCTAAGTGTACGTACATGCAAGCTCTTCTATTTAATTTATAAAATGAACCAGGGGAACCGACAAGATTATTATTTTCTACGACACGGCGATTTTTCTAATTAATAGTCCGGATAATTTGTCAAGGGGCGCGCGAGGTAGCTCGACAGGCACAGAAAAAGAAGGAAAAAACGTAGCTCCACCTTTATCGCGCACGTTAATGGGAACTTATTACTGCTCGATCGAGGTGCATTAATTACGGCCACGGTGGTCGTGATTTAATCAATCAATTACGTAACTCCGTAACCAAGCACTGAACGTGCCGCCCCCATCGCGAAGATGTATCGTGCTTTGGGAACTCGCTGACGATCCGATTAGACACGTCTCGCCTTCGTTTAAACCAACGAGGTTTGTTGTCGCCTCATTGATACTAACGGAATCGAGTTGAAAATGAAAATTGTCCAACGATTACGAATAACTCGGGACAACCGACATGTACGCTCGTGTGAGACTCGAGTTTGTTTCGAAGCTTGTATAACCTGGTTTAACCACGCTGCTGATGTTGGAAATGTGTCTTTGGGACACTTGAGGTTTTCAAAAATCTTCGAAAAATATATAAAATATTCAGAGTGGAATTCTTTACTTGCGTTTGTAAAGATAGGGAATTGCATAAATATTCCACAGAAAAATGTACAAAACAGACATGTGTCACAATATTTATTATTTATTCTAAGTTTAAATGAAAAAAGTTTCTTCGTGTCTCACAGACTAGATACTAAAAAAATTACTTATTAAGTATTATTATTCTTGAATCGGTGACTCTTTCAAAAACACTGGAAAACACTGGGAAAGTCCTACGATGCTTTCAAAACGATTGATGCCAATTAGAGCGTATTGAACGTGGCGGGTAATGAACTCGCAGTTCTATTTTCACACGGTGGAATAATTAAAGAAAAATCGGTAGCACGCTGAAACGCGGATGCGCCGCGAAAAGTGGGGAGAATGGAGGGAGGAATCATTATTCTCGATTCGATATTTTCACGGCGCACAATGGACCACTCTGAATGCTCCGAAAATTGGTAATAATATTTTCGCGGTGTGCAACGTGGCAACGGATGAAAGGTGGACACGACACGCGTTGTCGACGCTAATCAGAAAGAATACGCCCTGAAAACGTCACGCGGAATAATCCAACGCCGCCCGAATTATGCGAATTCCACGTTGGTTGCATTTCAACCGGCCGTAATTATCCGAATATTTATCGCAGAAGGTTGTGCCGTGGGTAAAACAACTGAGTTCTTAGTTTTCCTTTTCCCGAAAATTTCTTAACTTAATAATATTAACGAAGTTTAGACTCGCTGGAATGAACTGAATACATTCTGATTATTGTAAAAAAGCGTATGTTCTGACTGTCACGAAATGGACAAACTGTTGACAAAAGTTTTAATGTTCGGTTTAAGTAAAGTTTAAATTTGATGGCAATATCAATCGAAAAAATTTCGTCTCATTAGACACGATACGATTTTGACTATTGGGAAACGATGTTATAATTATCAAGATTGAGATTTTCGATTTTATTCTGTTTTTAATTCTATTTGATCCATCAATATTATTGAAAACTTTCAACTACCAAACAGAGGAAAATTAAACCACATTTTCCGCAACAATTTGCAATATCGGGAATTTCTCGACTCAAACATTCTGGAATCAAAACTTCCTCGCAGAAATAGCTAATCGTTTTCACGAATGGATACCAACAGGCACTAAATCACAAAAGAGACGAAAAGACACCCGGATTCCCAGGATTTTTCCACAGGTTTCCGGCGCGATAGAAACTCGTCCAGTCAAACGATTCTATAAGCATTCACCCCCGCCCCTTACCCGCGACATGTTTTCACGTTGAAATATCGTCGGTATAAATCACCGGTCGTGCAGGCGTGTCGCGATTGCATTATAAAATGCAGGTAAATTAATTTCGATCGAAGGGGGAGGGAAAACGAAGGGGGAACGAAGTGAAGAGGCGCGACGATTGATCCAACGTGCGCCATACTACTCTCGATACCATCGTATCGCTGCTCGACCATCGAAATAGAAATTTATGGGTAACCGGTGAGGCTGAAGCTTCGGTGGACACTTGCTCGTTTCAACGATATTTAATGGGTTTCCTGCAACGCGA
>CAJDYZ010009156.1:7223-27518 GCA_903986555.1 Heterotrigona itama
ACCATTTACCACCCCGAAGAGAAATCAAGGAAAGAACCCCGAAGAAACAATTCTTCGGACAGAGAGAGAAGAGAAGTCAAAACTGAGACGTTTCTCACTGCAACAACAGAGGGACATCCTTTAAAGGACACGTACGAATTGCTAGAACAGTCGATCGGAAAGTAACAAAGGGCCAGCGACGCGGAAGTTACGTTCCTGATTCGAGTACGAGGAACGCGGCGTGTTCGTCGTCTGCGAGATCGGACGGGGGTTGCTATGACGACTGGGGAGGTTCTCAACACGTGGTCCAGCGACGGCCTCGTAAGGGTAAAAAGGGATTTTTACGTATTAACGAGCGGCCCAGTGCATCGTGCTTGCAACGCGGGGGGTGCGTTCTTGCGTCTGGAGATGTTTAAGTGTTTAAGGGATGATAGCTACCATCTCGAGGAACCTCGTGTCTCAAAGGCGAGGATTCCCGAGTGAGCTTTGGATGTCAAAGGAACACGAGCAAGGAACGGTTCTTCGTTCTTTCTCGTTCTTTCAAGTCATACAGCCGCCATCCCTCCCTTCTCTTTTCTTATGGTCTACGTTTCTGTCTCGAGATGTTAATTCGCTGCAGTTACCGGGGAGGGTGGCTAATTGTAGCGAGTTCTGAACAGACCATGTACTTTTACGAAATGTCTTCGTGAAGGATTTAAAAATTTAATAGTGCATCGAACGCGTGTAATATATCGTACATTGGGTGGTTCAAGTAATAAATGAATAAGTTTAAATTTACATGGAAAATTTGAACAATTTGGGATGTTTCACTTCATCCTTCATATTCTCCCGTCTGATTACTATTTGTTCTTTCTATCAAAAAATTATCATCGTAGTGAAGGATTTAGCTCAATAAATAACATGAAATTTTGCGAAGATGACATTACGAGATTTTTGGAGGAGATTGTTGGGCTATTATTGAGATAGTATATAGGAAAGATTATGAACAATAATCATCTGAGTAGAATCTTTTAGTACAATACAGGACAATAATTTTGAATAGATAGATCTTTTTTGAACATCTACATCAAAACTGAAGAAATATAAAGTTTCATTATTTTTATTGGTGCCATTTTTATTTTTTTTCATTCAATTTCGAAATCTTTTAATCAAATTAATTTGTAACAATCGGTACGGCATAGATTTATGTAAAAGGTAGAAAAATACGAAGAACATAATAATAAAGAATTGCTAGACATTTTAATTAGAGAAAAGCAAAATATATTGACAAATTGGTTAAATATTTTATGGATGATATTTCGTATGTAATTTGGTGTAATTAAATTAGCTCAGTGTACTATTCTAACATTTTCACTGTTGCATTAACATTTTATTTACTTGAATAGAACATTTTTCACTTAATCTGTGAATCGTAGATTTCAATCAAAGACTTTTGGAATTTAATTGGAAACCGAAGTATTTAAACCATCCTTTCGTAAGATTAGTATAGAGTGTTTAATAGTAATGCGTTTTAAATGGAATGTTATTTCGATTCCGTACTCTAATTCAATTCACCGGGTGATATTGAACTCAAGCCAATGGGGGCTGGTATTGCTGCGAAGCCTTGAATCGCCGCCAACGGGGGCGATTCAGAAATTCTTAGACAGTCAGCAGAATATTTCCTAATATTATCATATTTATGTTTCAATCGATTCATATAATACTACATTCATATATTTGAATAAAAATTCATATATTAAAAAAAAAAAAGAAAAGATTTGTATTAGATTAAGTACTATAAAAAGTACTATTTCCGTACCTTCGTCGTTCTCAAGATTTTCTTCGTGTTCCACAGTCGTCTTTGTAATTCCTCTTTAATTACGTTTAATTGTTTCCAGTTGTTTCTGACGAAAATCTCGCTTAAAATTACATTCCACGGGGGGGAACAGGAGAGGGCAGCCTCGTCCGTTTAAACGTTTCTTCGAGAAAAGAACTCATCTCTTCCCGGAAGAGTAATAATTTCATTAATTAGAGACGAGCTGAAACGCACGGGGGGGTTGCATTCTTTCGCAGGCATCGCGACACTTCTCTCTAAAGTCTCGGAAGGTTTTCTGCGCGAAGAAGTTCAAAGAATTTTCAACTTCTCTAAGGGAGCTTTCTCTCGTCTCTTCTCCTTTTATTCTATCCTTTGCATCGTCCGTGTCGCGTAAACGAGCAAAGTTTCGCGAACACGAATACACGTGAGCTTCCTGGCAAATTATCGCGATTTGGTGTCCTCTCTTTGGTAAACCATATGCCATATTTCATTGAATTTCATTGGAATTTTCATTTGACGAAATTGAGTTTTCAAAACTGAATATTCAAGCAAGATTTTCGAACGAGATATCTAAAGTTTCAGATGCGTGCAATTTTTAGTGGGACTGTTTAGGTTTTTACATGTTCAAGTCGAATTTCACGATAGATGGAATTTTTGAACAAAACATTTGTTTTTCAACACTTCCATTCGGTTTTTCAGAATTTTCAATTTGAGCAACGTTTTAAGTTTCTTGGTCAAACTTTTCAATAAACAAAATTTCAACTAAATTTTTTAGCATAATAGAATTTTTAAATTGAATGTTTCAAATTTTCTAGTCAAATTGTTTAACAGATAGATTCTTCAAACAAACTGTATCTCATCAAATTTTCAAGCTATCAAATCGCGAATTATTAGCGATATCATTTAAATTAAATTAATTTTCTGCAAGTTTAATAAATTCTTCGTTTTAACTTCTTGTATTTGCTATTCTTCTTCGATCTACATGATCAAAAATGGATGCTATATTCCAATAGATGTTATTAAAATCTTCAGTAGATTTAAAAACTTACGTTTAGTCAATGTAATTTTAATTTTATAATTTCTCCTGTAATTTTTTTTTCTTTTTTTTGGTGAATGGTTATAATAAAAATGAAATTAACCACAGCTTCGAGTGCGAGTTTTACAATGCATAAAAGATGCTCTTTTTTCTTTCTTTCGTTTTTCCTTCTCACGGGGAGAAAACATAGAAGAAAAGATAGAAGCGACAACGTGCACATATTTTTCCGGTCAACGATCATCTCGTGATCGACAAACTGTTTTCTAATTTTCTCTAATCCTCTCACACCAAGCATGAAATCGTTTTTTCTGACTCAGTTATGGTTTAAAACCGAACGTTCTTTGCTTTTTCTCCACGCACGACTGTCAATGGAAAGTATATAACACTCAAGTTAATGATTTTGACCGAGTTAGATGCAACTTTGTTGAAAGAAATAGACTGTAATCGATTTTACGTCTTTCTTCCTATTTTATGAAATGATTATTCTAGATTTTTATGCAGAAAAAAAAATTCGATGTTGCTTGTTTTTATTTTTAAAACCATTAAAAAGTTAATTAAAATTGTTAGAAGATGCAACAGAATGTTACATTTCAATAAATATATATTGTTATTTTATGTTAACAGATATTGCAGTAGACACTGTAATACGAGAGAAAATTTTTTTGCAATGAATTGTACATGGACTTCTGTTTTTACTTTTCGTTCGTTAAAAATTTGACGTGCTGAATTTTAATTTAACGAAAAATCGATGTTTGAGAGCGAATTCTACTTGCACTTTTTATTAGCGTCAATTTTAATAATTATTACAAACAAAATCTCTCTCATCGTGCTTTTCGTTCGTTAGAAATATCGGAGAATTTAAATTTACGTGTGAAATTAACGTTTCTACATCGTTTGCGTTTGCTGTACTTTCCCCGGGATTTTTTTTTTTTTTTTTAAGATTCTTCAAATATTACATGTTGGGAATTTAATCGAGATGATTTAATTAATTCCAATCCTAACCAGAGTTTCAATTACAACGTATAATTTCAGGCGCGGCTCGTCCTCTTTTTATTTGTCTTGTACTTTCTCTCGCATTTTCACGAGCTAGTTTTACATGAAATTTAGCGCAATTAGAGACTATACACATTGTAGTCGGACTGTAGCAGTATAGTCGCGATATATATTATTTACAAAACCAGTCTCTTCCAATTTCTTTCGATAGAATTACGTTACTGTGAAATTATTAATAATCACTGAAACATTTTCATAATAACCCAAGAATTTTAAATGTTCAATTTTTAAAAATGATTTATTATAGATATACGAGTATCTACTAGTTTTAACATTTTTATAAATAGTGTTACAAGAAAATGTTTCTCCTACATAATACAGATAGATAAATTACTTTTTATCAACAATTATATAAATAACAGTGTAAATTCTTCTTCTGCAGTTCGTCCAATCAATTCTTTCACGCGTGGAAAAGTTTCAAATTATGCAAATTCATATTCTCGCGAATGTGACTTAAGAAATGAAGATTGAATAGAAATTTGATTCGATCGATTAAATAGTTTATATTTAATCTTAAATATAGTGAGTCCTACAAATTTCACACATATAAATGCACATGTTACACAGACATTGCAATAATTCACCATGGACGTTAAATAAATGTCTTCCCGATTTCTACAACTATCGCAACAAGACCTTTCTTCCAAACAATTCACCCAATTTCTGATACCATAAATATAGCAGGACAAAAGAGTCGGAATCGATAGCTCGCCTCTTTCCCTCGCTCGGATCGCATTTTACGATACGAGTTTCCAAAGTTTCTATTAATCCAACTTCCTAACCGAGTCATCAGCACTCCGAAGAATATCGCGTGGCTCATCGGTGGAGATTAAATCGACCGGAAGCGGTGTCCTTCGTCCGGATATTGGCAGAAGCCCGGCTCGACGAAAGGCATTAATTTCCCTCGCGAGCAGGGAAACGCGATCCAATCTCGAGAATGGGTGAAAGAAGGAACCACGCATCTCTTCGACTTGTGCTGTGTGTTATGTCGCGAAATTCCCCGGTAAATCGCGAATATCCGATGGCCCGTGCCGACAATTTTGCGCATGAAGTCGCTTATGGGAAGAGGTTACGGTGCTCGCTTTTTTTTTTTCGGTAGTAACATAGAGAGTTTGCGAGTTTTATGTTTTTTCTTTTTTTTTTCCTCTTCTTCTTCTTTTTCAGGCGAACCGTCGAGTTTTAGAGATTGTTTTTTCTTCCGGGAAATTCCCGGTTTGCTAGAGGAGAATTCATCCTTTGACGTATTCGACGATCGATAAAACGTTCTTTGTAATGTTTGCTGTTGTTTGTAATTGATCTATTTCGCGAATCGTTTATTAATAAATGAATTTATAATTTACTTGGCTCGTTTAATTTTTCGATGATTTATTTACTTCATTTCGTATATAAATATAATTTAGTTATATTTGACTTTTGTGAATTTTGTTATAGTATTTGTTTAGCGGTTTCTATAATATCTAACCAATAAAAGAATTTTCAATTAAGATTCTATTTCTTTAATTATATTCTCGAAGGTGTGAAGTTTAATCACAATACAACATCAATAGGAATTAGTCCCTAGAAAAATCACTTATTTCAGAAATAGTAATAGCAACCAAGAAAGAATGATGCAAAAATATTGTTTTATTTTCCAAAACGGCTATTCTTACTTTGACGGATGGTTATAAACATAATGTCTATTATAATTCACATGCCCTGTTTTGTAAGATAATCAAGAAAGTTGTACTCTATCAAAATAAAAGCAACTGCTTTTGCTGAACAAATTACACATTTTACAATTCTACGTCATTCCTCACTGTCGTAAAACAAACGAAACAAACTCCAATGTATTAAAAAAAAGGAAAAGAAAAAATAAAACAGAAGAGAAACAAAGTGAATAAAATTACCAGTACCGTACGTCTATTCATTATTCCATACTAGATAGTGAAAATGATGTTTCGTCATGCATAGAGGGCACAGACGATGATTCCAATGGGAATCAGGCCGATGTTGCTTGAAATAATGGCGCTGTCTCACGCGAAACGAGAAAAATTGGACCGTGAAGTAGTCGAACGATCGGTGGGATCCTCGATGGAATGAGACAACGACGGACGTGCAACCGGGAAATGATGATAGATCGGTCAAAAATTCCCTCCGTCCACCGGTTCCGACGTAAACGAACTTGTCTCTTTACCTTCGAGTTGGCGAGCACGTCAAGATCCATCGTGTTAGGAAGAAACAAAGCTCTTCGAGGAAAGCACTCTGCTGCATTAAGACTAATAGCACGCTTCCTGGTCGTTATTTCATAGAACGTGGCCGTTGCTCGCCTCGACGACCGGGAGCAGGAGACCCGTAGAGATGTTCCGTTTTAGAGGGGACACTTAACGTTTAGTAAGAAGAAATGATCCACTGAAAAGAATGATGGACTCTGTAATACAATGTGGAAATTTTAAAGTTTGGAATATTTCCAGATTACCATTTCTCGGGACATTTTTCGGAGTTTCTGTTTCGGTAAACTTGTACTACGTACAATTTTGTTCTTGCTGCATTTTTGTAAATTGTATTTTGCTCATTTGTTGGTATTTCAATATCGAGATTTCTTTCAAATTCAATCCATTCTTTCTAAATGTACGATTTTCAAGTTCGTGTGTCTTTGAAGCAAGAAGATACACATCACGCGATTTCAGTTTTATTGTTTCGATTATTTAATAAATTAATTTCAACTTCTCGTACAGTATCAAACAGCAGGTTGACAATGTATTGTATGACATGACTAGAGATAAAGATGGAAGGGTAATAAAGTAAGTTGTAAGTGATGAATAGACTATTCCGGAGTGGCCTTGCGCAGACAACCCATTCTACTTAAACCGTAGCGCCTCCATTTCTCAGCACATCAAAAATTCTCCTCTCAGTTCAACATGATGTACGAGCATTGAACATTGCTTTGAAATATATACTGTTATCAAACAATAAGAATGAAATTAAATATCTATTATACAATGACGGATAAAAGGAATTTTACTACAGGGACACTATAAGTATTAATATAGTCCAATAATTCTATCTTTTAAAAAAGAGATACATTCTCTTACTACTTATCTCTCTTACATTGCATAATTGTAACTATTAATAAAAATTTTCATAAAAGACACACGTTCTTCTCCATCCTTAATATTTAAGTCCTCAACGTGTAAACTAATTTCATACTCAGAGACCTACTCATCCACAAAGGGTTGAAACCTACTACCCCACAGTCCTAATATTATTCTGGCATTATCTGATATCTGCTAAGTGGCCAGCTAGACACACGACACACAGATAGATCGGGAAGAATAGAGAAGAATAACAGAAGAAGCAGAAGAAAGGTGGAAAAGAACGGAAAGAAAAGGAAGGGTGAGTGGAAGGCAGGCAAAACGCGACTCCCGTGCACTCGCCTATCCGATTTCTCGTGGAAACCGAAGCCAAAGAAGGCTCTTGGGTTACACGGTGGGAGCAGCAAAGTGATCTTAAATTACTCCATGTAACACGCGACACTTTACTTCGCTAAGTACCTCCACGCTCTGTTTCGGCTGTCTCACCGACGACGCCATGTCACCCGTTATATTGTCCTCTTTGGGACCGGAAAGTATTGTAGTCATGGTACAAGGCGTTCCGCTTTGGTACCCGTCCCTGATGGTAGATAGGGAATTGTATTTTTAATGATGTTTGACAATTGTTACACGGCACGAAGGTGCCGCGTAAAAAATATTCCCAACGAACATCTTCCCAATTTTATTAAGGTCCGGTATTCCGAGAAGTGCTGAACTGCAACAGTAATAATCTTGTGAAGCCTATGAAGGACAACTTTTAATAGAAACAAAATGCTCGCAGTCATCACTTGGGCAATAGTGATATACAGCACACACCATAAATAGTACTGTAATATAAGTTTTTACTCATCATAAATTGTACCATAATAAGGCTTACTATTGTTGCAGTTTAGGATCAAGGACTCCTCGGAGGGCGTACCCAACTTACCTGATAGGGAAAGTCGAGTTCAATGAGCAAGCGAGATATAAAAACACTCTACAGTTATTTTCTAACAGTTCTTACTCAGTATTTTTGCCCGTCAGTTCGATTCCGCCACAGTGAACGTGAACAAGTCACATCGGAATCAAACCTCGTGACTTAGTTAATCACGCATATTAGTTAAAGTCCAAGAAAATACAGCTCCAACTATCCTTATATAACACCGTAAGGAAAGGAGACGATCTTCGTATCCGCGAATCCGCGTCGTAACATTTTATGGTCCTTCGAGCCAGATATCGGTGACTAATAAGTAAATTCAGTGATTGAGCGATTCAACGAAGTGTAGTCAACAGCACAAAAGAACAAAACACCATTGAATCCAGTTGAACACACGCAAATATCGTCGACTGCAGAGCTTAGTACGACGTAAACGAGATAGAATCCTCAGAACGTCATGCACGAGGTTCCTCGACGCACAAAAAGAAACTGGACAATATAACCTCATTCAGATTCACTTCGATGGAATGAGACAACAATGGGAAAAATTCGACAAAACCAGCAGTCAGAGGCTGATCAAGGAGTTGGAGACGTTAGTCGGGGAGGATTGACGAACAATCATCGCGCCAAATACGCGAGGATCAAAGAGTGGTTGAAATTGAACTCCGCACGAGGCCACAATGGACATTCTATGTCACAACTGTTGTATAGCTGCGATGCCAGCAGCGAGTACACGAGCGAAGAATCCGATGGAGAGAAGCAGTCAGTTTCATCAGAGGATCTGCAGAGTAGCGTTGCGACTTATCGAAGATTCGAGGGTGTACTGGGCTGCAATCGGTGTCGCAAGAGATTTTCGAGGACGTTGGACAAAACGCCGGTCAACGAGAGGCATCCGATGTTGGATTCGAGCACGCCGAAAGTCGTGATGCGCTCCAAGCAGAAGAACAACGGGCCCAGGCCGTGGATCGTAACCTGCATATCGCAGATCGGCAACAATTCAGACTTGAATCAAACCAACGACCTGATCTCGTCGGCGCAGTTCTCCATAAACGAAACCGCGCTCCATCAATTGATCGCCACACCGCCGACTAAATCCGTGTCCTTCGATGCGACTGCATCATGGAAACCGTTCAATAACTCAGCTCGCTGCACAGGGAAAAGAGCAGGTTACGCAAGAAGAATCTGGATCGTAAGAGCGACTCCAGCTTGGAAGGTGTGAATGCGAATCATTCCGCCGGAAGTGACGGCAGCTCGTCGAATCAGCAATGCTCGGCGCGCAAGATAAACGGAAATTGTTCGATGCGTACTGTTTCGAGAGACTGTCACGGTCGTTTCACTTTGGTGAAATCGGGCTCGTTCGCTGGATGCACTGCCCATCAGCAACTCTCGGCCGACAGGACGATCGTCAGCGACCCGACACCGCTGTTCAGATTACCTTGTTGTACTTCGGTGGCTTCCACGTCCGAGGCCGAGGAGCAACGAAACTGTACGCGAGGCCACTTCGTCTATAACGACAACCTGTTCAATAACATGTTAAACAATAAGGAGCTGTGCAATCAGCAGATGAACGCCGACAGCAACAAGAACGTCGAAACGAACAGCCTTGGAAACAATTTTCCGAGCAAGCCTGGGATAATCATCAAGAGAAATACACGAGCGAGCCGTATAGCGAAGCGCCAAATATAGAAACTGCACGAAGATTATTTGAAGACGAAAAATCCAAATGCTCAAAAGCAAACTACAAAAAATGAATAAGAACAATTTGTTCGGAGGCAGGTTGAAACATTCTGTCCTATCATTTTCACAACGACACGGAATCATCTTGCTTAAATCAGACGTAACCGCCTTAATCATAGAACAGGAACATCGTCTCCAACTACATGCCGGCGTGCAAGCAACGCTTTATGTGGTCCGAAGAACATGCTGGCCGAAATCAGATGTGGAGCATCATAAAGAAATGTCATCGTTGCTGCCGAGCTCAACCACCATCAGTTGACTACATTATGAGCAATCTCCCGGAAGCCAGAGTGACGGAGTCACGACCCTTCACCCACGTCGGAGTGGATTATTACGGTCCTATTCTAATTAAGGAAAAACGACATCGTAATCGCAAGCAAATCAAGGCTTACGTTGCGGTGTTCGTTTGCCTCGCCATAAAAGCAGTTCATCTGGAAGTAGTTAGCGACCTCTCCAATGAGGCATTCATCGCAGCGCTCCGGACGCAACGAACTTCACCGGGATGTACCGCGAATTCCAAGAACTCCGAGATCTGCTCCGATCCGAAAATCGTCAAAGGAAGATTGCTGATTTTTTGGCGGACAGATCGATCCAGTGGCATTATCTGAGAAGCGGTGAAATCATTCAAACACCTTCTTAAGCGAGTAGCAGTTTAGGATCAAGATCTCTTCGGAGGGCGTACCCGACTTACTTGATAGGGAAATCGTTCTTCCCCGGTATTCTTGCCCGTCAGTTCGGTTCCGTCACAGTGAATAAGTCACATCAAAATCAAACCGTGACTTAGTCAATCACGCATATTAGTCGATCATGAAAAGTCGAAGTCCAAGAAAATACAGCTCCAACTATCCTTACCAACATAATTATCTGTAAGGAAAGCGGATCGAACGGAGACAACTTTTCAAACGGTATCCGCGAATCCGCGTCGTAACAACAGTAAATGGAAAAATTGCTGCAGATAATGTTTGGTTTTTATCTTATATTACTGATATTATCGATATAATATTGTACAATAAATAACGCATCATGAGTGTAAAATACACGTAGATTTTATCTGACGATCAAATGTAAATAGTTCATCCATGAATAATACCTGTAATAAAAATTTCAAAAATTGAATATGAAATTTTCTTTTCTTTTCTGAAAATTTCTATCGTTATTGTCAGATATGAATTTATTAGGTATAATATATGATTGACAGATGACGTGCAATAATTATATCATTGTATGGCGTTGAAAGACTGCATTTATATTATTTGATAATTAGATACAAAAAGAAATAAATCGACATAGAGAATATTTCCTTTTCAATAAAATTATTATTTGTTTTCGTTTAAAAATAATTTCTAATTCCTTGATTGATTATTTGATCTCTCGTTATATCAAGATTTAAATAAATGAATGGAGTGACAAGCAATTAGAGATTGTAAACAATTAAATTGACGTTAGGTTTGTTCAGCGTGAGTTATTTTATAACATTCATTACTACATTATCGCCTCATTCCTCGCTTTTCCATCACTCCCCTCGACTATCCAAAAAGAATATTCTCCTCGAGGGTGAAAAATATCATTAGAGCCTGTCTTTTTCTCCTGTCCCAGTGACTGGACGTTAACAGGAATTAAGGGGATAGAAGCTTAATCTTTTTCAAAATTCATGACTTCTACCATGGGATGCGCCTGTCAACTCTAATCTTGGTTGTCTGGAGGAGGAGCCCCTCCTCGCCTGAGTACTTGAAATTTTTATTTCCTCGACAACTCGTCTGTCTCATCTGAATTCCCTTAACGAAAGATAATTGATCGAAGAAAAATGTTTGTAAAATTTACGGAGATTCTATCAAATCTATCAAAAAAAATCTCCAATTTTGACACTCCTACGAAATTTCATAGAAATCGTCAAATTCTTTAATACTCTTACAACTACGAAGTTATGTACTATTATAAAATCGTTTCGATCTATTAATTCTATAAAATAAGTTCTACAAAATTTTATGAAATTTCTACAAAACCGTCGAATTTTGTAGAGAAATCTACGAGATATCCAATAACCTTGAGACTCTAAAATCTATAAATTTCCACGTGAAAGAAACAGAAGAAGAGCAGAGGTACACATCCACATGGAATAATTATTTTCCAAAAAATTATATTCCTTCAACGATAATTCCACTGAAATCTATTTAACTAAAAAGAAAAAAGGGCTATAGAAAAGTCTTGAACTTCAAATCCGCGTTAAACTTTCGTTTTCAACGAAAGGGAGAGAATGAAAGAAGCAGAAAGATAAAAAAGAAAGGGAGGGGAAAAATCGAAACCGTCTATCTCTCTGTACGTAGGTATATTCGACGGATCGTTTGTCAAACTGAAACAGGCTGGTGGAAACACAGCGGTTCGAGGAAGGATACGTTCCATTCTGGAAATTGGCTGGCTAAAACGCGCTGGCCAAATATAGTAATTAGAGGGTACATAATTGCGGGAGTCCGGAATGGTCGATGATCAAAGGTGAATCGTCCGCCCTTTTCTGTCCGTTTCGACGTCGCACCGCGCATATTGGTCTTCCGTGGAAAACATTCCACCAAGAATCCACACGAGGGTCCGCGGAAATTTGCGCTATGCCCTCCGTTTCCTATCTCTGCCATCCGTGCATTCCGTCTGCACGACGACGAGAATTTTTCATCCAACGAACGACGAAAAAATGTCCCCTGCTTACTGCTCTGTATCGTTGAATCGACTCTCTGTGGCTCAATCTGTTTAAAGTTGGAAATATTTTCAAATACTGTTAAATTGAGGGAATTCTCGTTAAACATTGTTCGATTAAAAAATTCCACGAAATTTTGTTTGATTTCGATCTCCAAAAAATGACAAAAGGCGTGTCTTGGACGTCTCTATGGAATCGAGACAATTTCGTTCAAAAAAATGAACTCTCGAAGCACTCTGAAACCGTCATACTTTTAATTATACAAATATTAATTATTTTACGTAGTATTAACAATATCCACTTTCAACCAGAAGTCGTTTGCAATTTTGTGAACATCTCGAAGCACTCTGAAACCACCACCAAGCAAGATTTCCTTCCGATTTCTCAATCAACGGTAACATCTTCCTAGCCGGAGGCACAATTACATTGACTCTGTTCGCCCCCTTCCTCCAACCATTCTCCAAAGGAACGACATCCGTTTCTACGAACATCCGTTTCTCTCGCAATCCTCGAGACTTCGTGCATCTCTGTTCTCGCGATGAATATCGATCACAGAACATGGGCAGGAGGGGAGAGTTCCTTTGAATCCACGGTCGACCCATGGACTAAGCAACGACGAGCATTGGCCATTATGGTTGGCTTTGATAACGGGTCAAGTACAAAGCAACGTTTGCAGGACGAGCAGTCGGTCGGATCGTTTAATTTCGACGTGATCTCGATCGGTCCACGGCGATCCTGTCCTTATGGGGGAACAAAGAGGCGGCTGGAATGACCGGAGGCTCGATTAAGACCGGTTGTTTGCGAACTCTGTTGTTGTATCTGTGAATTGTGTCCAGACACGGACGACTGTTCCAGCTTGAATGATAGCGAGCGACAGACTGCTAGACTGGCGATTTCTGTATTTTTGAAACTCGTACTTTTGAGAAAATAATTTTAAAAAGTAGGTGAATTTTTACAATATACGTGTCAAATATTACAAAGGACAGATGTGTTTTAGATATGTTCTATATTATCTCATATTATTAGCATGCTGTGTAATTTAAAATTTCTTGCAGATACATAGCACAGAAATTCTAGTGATCAGGTTTCCGTTGGGTAAAATGATTAGAATTTTAAGATGAAAGTTATGGCAGTGGATATCCTTGGGAGGAGTCGAGTAATTGAGGGTTTAGGACGACAAAGTTTGCGAATTTGGATAAAGATTGAGAGATTTTTGGTAGGAATTTGAGTAGATTAATGGGTTTGAACGATAAAATAAGAAAGGAATTTTTTGAAGTATTAATAAGTATCGATTATAATATACTATTTTAATGATCTTAATTTCTAGAAAAGAAACAGGTAGATTTCAGATATTTATGCAATTTTATATTTTCATGGTCGGCACTAAAGCAATGAAATTTAGATTGGGAGCTTCTAATGAAACTGTGAATAAAATTCAAATATATTTGAAGCATCACGCTAGGTTTTTCTTTCGCATGAAAGCTTCTATAAGAAACTCGAGATGACTTTATAACGAATATACTTTATAACGAATTGTATTTACGTCGAATATGATGAGAACGACGTACAAATCGTACGATCTTTCATCCGTAACCAGTTTCCAGCGATAATTCTATTTCCAGCCGATAATTATTATTTCTTGTCGAATGACTTAATAACTCGTTTCCCGTGGTAAACGAGTTTATCGTGTTCCGGCGAGTCAGGTTTCTTAATTAAGTTAATCAAATCGAGCGGTCTTAATTATTCAAAAATCTTCGGTGAGAATTTCTTTACGGTAACGTTTTGCAGTTTCTCAAATTCCTCTTACGATCTTTTTTAGGTTAATATCCTTTCGTAACATCTATATTTTACATAACATTCTTAAAAATATTCCTTAATATTTTAAGAAAAATTGCCAATCAATTTCAAAGAATAATTATTCTAGAATTATTCCATTATTAAATAATATTAAAAAGTAATAGCAGTAAAGAACAATATCCATTGCTATGAAACGAAATTCCCAAACTTTATTTGCTTCGCGATTGCTCCCTTCCTCTTAAACAATCTTAACTGAAGCAAACCTCTCGAGCTCATTTCCGTTCGTACGTTCAATTCTCACAGAAAATCAAGCCGAAGAATCGCAGACAGAATCAACAAACAATTTGGAGCCCTCCCCCTCTCTGCCCCTTAGATTCTCCATTCAATTACCAATTATTCGCAGCAGGGTGAATTCGAAATTAACCAGGACTACCAGGGCAAAGGCAGCAACGATCCTTTTGAAGGAGGCCCGTTTATGCCAAAGGAATACCGGAAGCTTGGCCTGCGACCCAGGGCGGAAAAGCGCGAACGCGAGGTAAACGCGTTTGCATCAAAAGGGCGTGGACGTTTCGTGCACGGCGCGCGAAAAAGTGAGAGAGAAGGGCCTTAAGTGGAATTTAAACGTGGCCTTTTGAGCCATTCGAGGCGTCTTTGACGAGCTGAACGCGGCCTCGTTACCATTTTCTCTCTTCTTTTTTCCCCCCTCTCTCCCCTTTCCGCGTTTTGCGCGTCACTCCGCTTGGAAAGAAAAAGAAAAAAAAAAATCGACGATGCTTTGAGAACAGGCCGATCGTGAACGACGTTGCATTAATTAAACGTGCCACTCGAATGAAACTTGTCTCTGTTGCGTGCCACGAGCGGGATTCACCCCTCGGACGAAGCGACTCGAACGTCTCGCGCGAAATTTAAGGCGACAAGTTGAAATTTGATTTTAATTCGAATGTGTGTTTTACGTTATTATTATTTATACATGGATTATCCATATAGTATAGTATTTGTTACCATTTAAATTAACATGTTGAAATTTCTAATTCGTATTATTTAGATACATGTTTCTCGAACATGTCGCCACTTCATATTATTCAGTATACGACGAATTTAGTATTTAAACAAATGATAGAATATCTAAAAACGACGTACGAATTCTTTCAAAGACCAATTATCCGATGAAAAGACTGCACAAAACTTGAAGTTACATTTACGAATAAAACAACACGGAGTTTATTTACTGAAAGGATTCATAGATCACATTTGTCTTATCTGCGACAAATTTTCATCATCATCCCCTTTCCCACGTCGTAAAAAATAATAGGAACACCGTCGTTGACCCGAGCCGATTAGAATACCAAAACGGACAATCGTTGAAATTCAATGGACTCGTGGGACGCACGCATGCCGACGATTCATCGTGTTACCGACGAAATCTCACACGGTACACGGTAACAATAAACAATGCTCTGGTCCATCGAGGGGTTGCATTAACGCCACTCGCAACCCCATCGAATCGAGGAGGGTCGAAACGACGACGTGCACTCGTCCTAATACGGTCCTCGAGATGCAGGACGTGTGAATTCGTGAATGCACGCGCACGTGCATGCGTTTTGGTGGAAAGGTACTGAACGAAGGGTTGTCGGTGATTTTTTTGAACGTTTCTTGGGAAAAATTAAGTGTAGGGATGTTACAGATGTAATTTAGGTAATGTTATTCAGATTAATTTGTTGCATTTAATAAATTTAGATTGCTTTAGCTATTTCGTAAATTTTTCATTTGCGAATATTCGGATTATTAAATCAATGAAAAAAAAAAGAACAATTTTTCTCATGAATTGAGGAAAAAGATCTGCGATATTTTAAGCTTTCTTTAATTTTCTTACAAAGAATTTACGATCTTTTAGTGATTACTGGATTACTTTTGTAATAATTTACCAAAGCCTTCTTTTGCTGCTGTCTACAACAATAACAATATCAATATATACTAACTTAATTTTATAATTTTGCTTTATCCTAGACGTGACTCTGAATAAAACAAAATAAGAGAGAAACATTATCTTCCCTGCAAACTGAATGAAAATTACATTCTATTATTTCTTTAAAAAATTCTTCAAATCTCCTAATCTTCTAGTCTCCTTATTTATGAATAATAATTACAATTCTCGAAGCAATGTACCATGGCTCGATTCAAATTCAATGTTTTACGCTCCATGCGTGTAAGATTACTCGCGCGCGACGCGACGATTTGATATGTCTATCGTTATTTATCAAATTTTTGGCCAGTTAGTTACAGTGGCCAAGGACTCGGCGGGATTCGTGACCTCGTCGTGAAGCGCGTCGAGACGAAAAGCTCCGACCTCGCGCGAGTAAATCGAGGAAACCACGCGAAACATGATAGCGCACTTTCCGTCTAACGTTACGCGACACGGGTGGATCGTTTAATCCAACGACGATGATATCGCCTGGGCTTTCCCTTTCGTTTTCCACGGCTCGCTGATCGCTGGGAAATTGTGACATGGGAAAAGCTCGGGGAACAAATCCACTGTCTTACGATCGTTAGTAACAGAGGTTTCTATTTTAACGATCGTTAGACGACACTTGTTTAAGAAAATTCATTTTACGCCACTGTTTAATAAAATATTTATTAACAAGAATTAGAACAAACTTCTGCTTGAGTGAATAACTTTTAGAGGACTGGCAAAATTTCATTTTAATGACTCTGCACAGATCTTTGTATTTTCTAGCACGTGTAGGCTTTATTCATTAATTAGAAAATATCTAATTAAGGTATAATTTTGTATCATTATGTGAAAGACAAGGACAATATAAACGGAGGAATATTTTTCATATTTTTTCTTACCTTGCACAAAAAATTAAAGCTAAAATATCTCTTAAACCAATGATGTTTCAACATAAATATATTAATAAATCGATTAACACATTTAGAATTATATGAAATGAAATTGATTTACCAGTCGAAAAATAATTTGTTTTCCCTCCAAGTAAACATTTTTTTTTCATGACTATTCTACCGTTATCAGTCAACAACACCCTGTATGCTAATTTTTCTTTTCCATTGTTTTGATTTTATATTCAAAAGATTAGTATTGAACAAGTGGCACAGACTGCACGTACAAGTCAAAAATTAACATCGTGATTAACGGAGCAACAGACGATAACATCATCAAGTTGTACAGAGCAACTATGAAATTATGAACGTCGTCGCTGTGCAATTTCTGTGGAACGTTCGCAATTCCACATACATATCACGGTATGATTCATTGAGCAGCGACGAGACTCTGAACGCTTGTGTTTGCGGTAAGCGTTGTTATTCGGAAATTCTACTGGCTTTAGTCACCGGCCGATTGTAAGTAGTATTGCTTCGTCTCTGAATCTCTCTGAGATCGTATACCATTCGATCAAAGTTCGATCAGCAATATTGATTTAATATTATGGTCTATGGTAGACGTTATTCCTCGTTTAGTTTAGTTTAGAAGATTTCACACTTTTCAATTATTCAAAGAGATTGAATAATTTTTGCTTCGAATTCAAGTAAAAACAAATGTAACAACGACGAGTTCAGATCTATAGACTCTTTTTAAATTAGTATTGTATAATACAGCTGCGAAATTTTAAATGAAATTCTAAATAATTATGTATACGTCTTTCAATTTTTAAAACTAAATAGGTCTACATAATCTATATTCTATAGAATCTACATATAATAAAGAAATGAATCTTCCACATTCTTTAATGACTCGTTAAAAATTGAGAAACTCTTTCCTCCGATGCATTGAAGATACACGAAGCTGTCGAGCTCGAAAATTTTATTTTAACGGCGACGACGAGGAACACTCGGTAATTGGAGTCTACGGGAGGAACCCCATTATAACCGGGTCAGGATCCGCCTATGGAGTGGCCTTCGGCCAAAGAAAAAAAAAAAAAAAAAAAAGAAAAAAAAAGGAAATAAATGAATCCTCTATTCGCGGGGCGCCCAAGCGGATTACGGCTAAGAGGCTTACACAAGAATAAACCAAAGGGCTTCTCTCGCTGCATGGCCACTTTGCTATCATATTTCATATTAACCGCTGATTAAAATCGATTTTCCCGCGGTGACACGCGAGACAGGCCGTTTCGTCGAGCGTTGTAATGATTCACGATTAATCGATCCTCGAGACGGCCAAGATGGAATATTTCGAACGTGTACAAAATAAAGGGTGCTACCGAAATTGAAATGCAATTGATCAGTGATGGGAAAATGGTATTTTCTTTTTATAGAATCTCATTTTCGAGAAAATCAAATTTGATTAATTTCAAATGTGCATTTTGTTAAAGCAGTCTTAAATGAAAAAAAATTCATTTCAGAATTCAAATTTGATCCCCTCGACACAGATAAATATTGCAATACCATTCATATAGAATCTCTCTCGAAATATCATCACTATAAATATATATATCACAGATTTTACAATACAGAAATATAGAAGGAATCAAGTAAAATTTCGAAAATTTAAAATTCCGGATACAGTTTTCTGTCTACGCTCTGTGGATTTGATTTTTAGGAGCACGTCGACGCGATAGACTATTTATGGTAATCGAGAAAGCAAAAAAAAAAAAAAAGAGGGGAGAATGGAACGGGTTGAATCGCGTCGCAGCATCGCTCGAAAATTTCCATTTCCGCGTTCACCATCGGTTCATGGCGGTCGGTCGCGGCGGGATCAATAAACGCAGGTGCCGGGAATGGCAACTGCAACAAGCACGATCCGAGTGCAACGGCCATCGATTAATAATTAACACACGGTTTCGTGGCTATAATATGATAGTCAGCCTTCATTTCCAATGGAACAAGCTTCTCTTACCCTTTCATTACCGGTTGATCGCAAAATGAATTAATTAATACGTGCGAAAGCCGTTCGATCCTTTCTTAAATCCTAATAAGATGGTTTGCACAATTAGAGTTACATAACAAATCACGTGGGTTGTGATTGAAATTGCAATTTCCTTCCGATGAGAAAATAAAAATTTAATGATAAAGAACTGAACGTTCGGAAAGTTGTCACGGAACTGTTGTTGTATAACCAACAATTTCATATCGCAACAAACAATTAATTATTCTTAACTGCTAATTTTTATGCAAATTGACATTTCTGCGAATATAATTAAAAGAAATGAAAAATGTTATAGAAGCCACTATACTTTCGAAAATTTATATCTGTCTGCATAAAAATCAACAGTCTATCACTATAGAATATTGAGATTATTAAGGAAATGATCAATTATCACGAAGATGACGAATAATGAATGAAATCGTGACAAAAATACTACTATCACGTATCACAGAAATTTTCGAACTTCCGCACTTAACATTCCCAGCGATACGAATTTCCGAACTCGTATTGCCAAAAAATATGGAACTCGAGAAACAGAGTTTCGTAGATGATACGAATCTCTTTTGTGATTTGTTACACATATATAAAGATAATTTACAAATTGAGAGACTGAAAAGAAAAACTGAAAAGAAACGTTCTACTATAACATACAAAAATACATATTTTTCACGAGTCATGCAAACGAACATTTAAAGAAAAAAAAAAAAAAAAAAAAGAAAAAAAAAAGGATTCATTCCTTTCGAGTACCCTGTACTTAAATATACTTAAAAGCATCGTCTGCAGGAATGGAGCTACGCTCTCAACGGGGGACACCGATCTTTCATGCGAAAAATTACCTTTTGACGCCGATCTCAGCGTAACGGCCCCTCGTGGCACGAGTGGCCACGCTTCTTCCGCTTCCGGGGTTCGTGTACAGCGTCAGTATGTCGCTGTTAATGTTGTTCAGAATCGGTGGTAGCATTATTGCGATCCTGTTTCCCGACGATCCTTCCGCAAACTCTGCGTATACCAACGCATCTCCTCACAGACACAGGATATCTCCTCTCGTTTCTCTTTCGTTCACACACTCGTTCGCCCTCGTCGAGTCTCTGGGAAGAACGATTTCGTTGTGGACTGAGCTTTCTGACGATACGTCGGACGAGGATACATTGATTTTGAGTGATCCTTGTATTTCTTGAAGAGTTCTTGGTCATTAGGAGAGCTTTGTTGTTTTTTTGGTTGTTTTTTTTTCTACGAATTCTTTTTTTTTGGGAGGGGTGTCAAAAAATTTAACTCAGGGAACAACTTGCTCTTGAAACTAGCAACTAGAACAGGTACGCATATGCAGGATTTTTTTCGTGTTACAGTTT
>CAJDYZ010009156.1:59638-74415 GCA_903986555.1 Heterotrigona itama
TAAGACAATTGGAATTAATTTAAAACTTCAAAACTGTCCAATTGAAACGTAGAAACGTTTAAGAAACGTTTCAAAGTTCCCACCACTCACCTGAGTATATGCTGATTGGTAGACTGCAGCAGAATGGTGGTGTACTTCGTGATCAGCATCTTTCCTCTCGTTCACTAGACGAAATTCCAAGTAAAACCAGACGGATTCACAGTATATACGGTCGCTTCGGAGAGATTCAAAGACGACAACACCGAAGCAGAAGAAAAAGAGGAGAAGCCGAGACGCTCGTTTCTCGCATAAATCGCGCGGTCTACGAAAATCGAGCAAACGCGTGGACGGCGCGATGATTCTTCCGGCTATATTTAACGCTTCCAGCAGGCACAAAGCGACGCGGCAGCATCCTTCGTCTCCCCGTCTTCTTTTCGCGCTTCCAACGAAAGCCTTGACGTCATTCGACCGTCGATCTTGCCCGTGGTCAGGTCACACCGCGCCACCTCCGCGAAACGATCTCGTCCGACCGTGTTTGCCTCTGCCGACTCGTTCGTCTTTGTTTGTACGCCGACGACGACGACGTCGAGGCTGAGTGAGTCGTTGGACTGATTGGGCGTCTGTTTTTCCAGAGGGTGTTGATTCAAATCGCGTCACACTTCTCTTGTGATCTCTTGCGTTTCCTCTTCGCAGCGCAGAGTACGCAGAAGTGGTTGCGAGGGACTGATTGGAGGCTTTGTTCGGTTTGTAAATATTGGAGTTGCGATAGGTGGTTAGTTGAAGTATGATCAACGCAGGCTATTGATTATTTGCCGATTGATCGAGATAATTCTTGGTTTGAAATTTGCATTGATTTCGGTAATATCTGGTATGATTTTATTACAAGTATATCTTGAGATGATTGTTGTATAATTTGCGGATCTTCTTCTTGAAACTTTTGTTAAAATACGGCAAGTACCAAAGTTGAATATATAACCCGCGTTTGATTATCAGTGATTGATAATTAATATTTGTGGTATTGGTTAGTAGCTTCGTAAAAAAGTTTTCGTAAATAATAGACACTTTGCTCGCGATATTGATATCTACACTTTGTGACCCTGTGATGGAGAAAATTTATTAAGTCCTCTTAAACTACTGTTGATCTATTACTCTTCTTCAAACAGGTTACTCTCTGCAGTATCTGTAGCTAAGGGGAGATCTCGATAACATCAATTATAATCAAACTTCCTGTATAATCAACTTATAAAGTCGTCCCTTACGTAAAGTCGAAACGAGATCCACACGGTTATTTACAACGTCAGACTCGTCGTTAAATTTACCCAAAGAAGATCATTCATTTAACGCGAATCTTATCTTCTAACCAAACTTCCTCTTCACTCGTCAATCACAACCTTTCTCTCTCGTCGAAGTTTCGATATCTTGGAAAATTCTCTCTTTTTGAGAGAATCAGTGTTGGAAGTCTCGAAGTTTTCCAAAGTCAAATCTTCTCTTCTCGCAATCTTCACCTTCAACCAACTTTCAAATTCGCTCGAAAGTTATCAGTCTTTCTACCAAGATCATCAAAATTCTCAAAAATCAGCTTCTTCATTCGACCGAGATCGAAGATTCCAACGTCTCCGAAAACCCTTCCCGAGAGAATTCTCTCTGTTTGACCAATGTCAGAAGTCTTCCAAAGTAAAAATCTTCTCTTTTCACCTTAGCTAAATCAATTTTCAAATTCACTCGAAAAGTCTACCAAAAGTGTCAAAGTAGTCAAGGTCTTTCCACTTTCAACCAAGATCATCCAAATTTTCAAAAATCGGCTCCTTCCGTTTCCACATTCGACCGAGGGTCGAAAATTTCAATTTTCCTTCTCTGAAAATTATTCGAAGAGGTGTAACGATCGCGTCTCTGTCAACGATCGATCGAAACACGCGGATTATTGCGAGAGAGAAGCTTCGAGAGCCAGGTGTGCTGCACTCGCTTCAGTCGTTGGCTGTTCGGATCGAGCTCGCGAACGGGCCGCAAGGTTTTGCCTCGTGTTTACCAGCCTGACAGATAGCGACAGGTGCAACGAGGATCGGGGACTGGCTTTCTTCGTTCGAGAACGGACACGATGGCGCCGGTTTCGCGTGTCGTCCTCAGACTATCGCTACGTTTTGTGCCTTTCTTGATGTTGGTCAGGGATTTTTGAGACGCTTTCTCCTTGGATTCAGTTTCACGCTGCTTCTTCGTTGTATTTCGAGTCGAATACCTTCTATTTCGATTCTATTGTATCGTCTTGCCTGTCTTTTAATGTTTTATTAAGAAGTCCGAGTTCTTAGATTCTAGTGATTCTATTCTATGATTTGTTTCAGTTTGTTCATTAACAGAGTTCAATACTGCATTTTTCGTTCGATCTTTTCTTGACGTCGTTCAGGAACTTTCCCACTGATTTATTTTGGTTTAATGTCGAGTCTTCTGCACGAGCTTGAATCTTAATTCTACATTCGAGTACGAGTTTTCAGTTTGGAAACGCAAGCCCCTTGTTGCGTGTCTTTGGATCGTTCAAGTTTTCGTAAACTGATTAGAGATACTGTATGATTTACGTTCCCTTTACTCACTCACACGAACTTGACTTCGAGACTTTCACGCGATCCTAAATTTCAATTCTACTCCTACGTGCCCTCAACGTTGAAACACTCTGCAGCTTTAATATCGGTGAGAAATTTTATATGGTACGTCCTTCAATTTATTCTCGCGCTTAACATTGAATCGATCTTGAATTTAAATTCAAATTACGTTGCCTGAATTTTTGTCGACGTCGATCAAGGATCTGATTCTTTGCGATCTTCAATTTTTAATTGACTTTATTTTCATCAATGTGAAAAACACGGATCACTTTTTTTCTTTCTTTATTGATCAACTATTTAAAACTATCTACCATATTATCATGTAATCACCAATCTACAACATTCGATCTCAATTTCGATTCCTTTTTTATATCTTCAGTAAATTTTCACAAAAATTTTTACTTCTCAGATTTTCGAGTGTGTCCAAAGTGTTTCAATGCTTCCTTTGACGTTAATCTATATCGATTTTTAATTTATTCTGACACATTCATCAATCTATCTTGACGCGCGATTTTTCTCTCAATCTCGAATTTTGATTCTCTATTTACATCTTCGGCGTATCTTCTGGACGTGCAAACACCTTCTCATCACCGCGAACTGATGTGGCGAACAATCCGTTCTTCAATTTGTTCTTTTATTTACCGACGCGTATGTTTGCCAATCTTGCACTCAGTCTCGAATTTCGATTCTCTTTTTCTATCCTCGACGTGCAAACAAACTCCTTGGCATCTCGGTAAAGTGTCCTTGAATTTTCTTGATACGATCATATCCTTCAATTTATTCCCTCGTATTTACCAATCTTTCACTCGATCTTGAATCTCGATTTTTCTTTTTGTATCTTCCGCCTACTTGGATCTATTCGACTTATTTTCATATATTCATTCGTACTTACGAAATGATCTTGACTCTCTATTTATGTCATTAATGCTTCTTAGCATTTTATTGAATGTCCTTACGTTTTCTTTAATGTAGTTAAATGATCTTGTATTTTTCTACTCTTCAATTAATTTATTCTCATATACTTTAATCTCTAATTTAACTTAAGTTCTTAAGTCTTCCTTAACTAATATATTACTTAACAAGTTTAATTTAATTAAGTGCAGCCTTTCACTCAATCTTACATTTCTCAATTCTCTTTTCATATCTTCTTTTTCCTTTCGTGGAACAAATGAACGTCTCAAAAGTTTTCTTCAATTAATATATCTTATTGATCTATCCAACGTGCAAACAAGCAAAGTGTCTGTATGTTCTCTTCAACTAATATATTTTATTTTATAAACCTCACGTTCTATTTTATTAGCCTCACGTTCAATCTTTCACTCGATCACAAAATATTTACGAATATTTCTCAGCAAATTCTCAAGCTTTCCTCCAACTAATATATTTTATATTTTACTTTACAAACTTAGCTTCACGTTTTCAATTTTCCACTCACTATTCAATTCTCCTTTCTACAACTCACCAAACTATTCTTACGTTTTCTCCAACTATGTAATACACTTCATTTCACAAATCTCTAACGTGCAAACAAGCACGTGTCATTAAAACGTGTCTTTACGTTCTCTTCTAACTAATGTATTTTATTTGCAATATATTATTTTGCATTTTACAGAGCTGTACCTCCAAACGCGCGAACAAACTGTCCAACGAGCAATATGTTTCCTTTTATTAATCCAGCCTCACCCACTCAATCTCGAATTCCAATTCTCTTCCTCTCTTCATCTTCATCTTCTACGCGCAAACGATCCACCAACGTGCATGCAAGCCTTCGTTGACGCTGGTCAGGGATCCCACGATTTTTATCCTCGATTTGTCCATCGAATGGATCTTGACGTCCCGCATGATCTTGAAAGATCGGCGAACTCGCCTGCGACCTTGCCGGCTCTCGAGGCTCTCTGTTCGATTATTCTTTATTGCGGCTCGTCGTGTGCAACCATCGTCGAGGGTCGTGCGACCGTTTCTGGAATACGATTTCGTGGAAACGTTGTCGGCCGAGTCGAATCGCGAACGGCTGAGTATTTTTAGCGCCACTCTGCCAGGGATCAAGCGACACGGTCGACTTGTTCGGCGAGGTACGGGAATCACGGGACTCGGTGCAGATTCCGGAGACGCGACACGATCGCCTCGGCTCGGCTCGTTCAGGCGAGTTCAACCATCTCTCTCTCTCTCTCTTTCTCTCTGTCTCTCAAGACGTCGAGGGCGTTCTCGTCTGCATTCCGTTTTGCAGTTCAGATCGATTATTGGATCGTCTGTCAGTCAGGAACTCCTTTACATACCGCGATTGAAGGCCGAACGATCTTTCGGATCAGTTCCGTGAGATTCTTAGCAATATTTTGGACTCTGTAGATTCGAGTATGACGTGACAGTTATTACTTCGATTGATCGTTCAATCTTTCGTAGATATATAAATCCGAAATTTCGAATTCGATATTGGAAAGTTGTAAGAAAATACTGAAACGTTGAGAAGTTCCAAAGTGATCTCACGCAAGATTTCCAAATCCTGGAAATTTTATACAATTTTTCGAAACTTCGGAATACTCGGATAACGTTCTGAGGTAATTATTTTGAGAAGGTCATTCGGAGATATTTAAAGACTTTAAAACGTCATGCACAAGTTTCTCGCAACTCCCAGTGCAATTAATCAAATTCTATAACAACGATAAATCTACTCGATGAGCGAACGAAATAAATAGTACTATTACTGAATAAATTTATGCACTCTGTCAACCTTCAATCAAGATAAAATTATTTTAAATTCCACAAGAATTCCGGTCGCTCGAGATTCAGAGTTTGAGAAGCAGGTCAGGCTTGATCAACTCGGAGAATCGTAGTGATGCGCGCAATTATGTAGCGAGATTATTAAACGAGACCAATTTAACAGTGGTGGCAGGAATATTTTCTGTGTTGTTTCACAAAATCGTCTGAATGAATCGTTCTGCTCGAGGAAGTCGCGTACATTGCGTTAAAGCGGAAATTCGAAAAATTTTAGTGGTCGATTAATCGTTGGCACGCGCGTGTAATGTTACAAAGAATTCGACCATCGAAGATTCCAATTATTCGAAGAATTGAGTCCAATCGAGTTACTCGATACACGGAAAGATCGCGCGGACGCGTATTAAATTGTCGCGCAGGCCTCGATCCTCTAGAATTCGTGTTATTCGCAGAATCACTGGCTGGAACACAGTCGCTTCGGAAACGCCGAATAATTCCAAACATTCGTGTTAAATTGCCATGAAGGCCTTGGTTTTATATGGAATTCACATCGTTTGAAAAATTTCACTGAAGTCACGGTCATAGAACGGAGCACGAAATAATTCGAAACACGCGTGGCCACGTTTCAACAAAGAGCTTAACAATCTGAAAATTGTTTGAAAATTTCGCGGGCGAGTCGCAAGGAATGTTGATAATTGTAGTTTGCGAGAAAGATTAAACAATTTAATACTGTCGAAGATTTCAACGAATAAGATTTTCTTAGAATATTTCCAATATCCGGTCACGAGCGTCCTTCGTATCAATCAACTGCTTCGAAATCGTAAATTAGTCATCTAAGGTTCAACAATGTTACATTCACGTTGAAACGTCACACCGAAAAAAAAAAAAAACAGTTGAAGAAAAACAGCAGAAACGCGATGATCGATCACACTGATTACTTCATTGATCGTCTGCTTCAACGAGGTCGCCAATTGCTCATCCAAGGTTTACCAGTGAATCAACCAGAAACCATATCACACTAAGGAGAGACAGTTTATATCCAAGAAGAAGCAACTAACTTAGAGTTTAGAGTTAAAAATGACTCATAAATCTTGGCGATCTCTGTAATAATTTTTTCTATTGATCATCTGTTTCGAAACTCACAAATCTGCTCATCCAGGGTTCACCAACATATCGTATGTATCGCACGAATGAAAAACATGTCTACATCCAAGAAGAATAGCGACGAATCAATTCAAAATAATTCACAAATCTTAGTAATCGACTCTATTGATCGTCTGTTTCGAAACTCACAAATTCGTTCATCCAAAGTCTAGATATATATATATAACTGTCCAGATCGAAAAAAAAAAAAAAAATGACAACTAAAAGCCCACAAATCTCGATGATCGTCTATTGATCTTCAGTTTCAAACTCACAAATTGTCCATCCAAGGTCTCATGCGTCGCACCAGTGAAAGAACAGTCTACGTCCAAGAAGAGTAGCCGGCGAATCAATTGAAAGTGATCGATGATCTCGTTTCGTCTGCTTGAAACTCGCAACACTGTTCGCCACGTATCAGAGTTAACATCTTCAGTTCACCATGGGTAAGAACGAAAACGCGAGTGACCACCAAACGATCGAGAGATGCTCGATCGGAGAATGAGGGACTCGAGTGTCACTGACACTGGCAGGTGGTAGCAAACCGTTCTAAGTAGCATCGACAGGAGTGTGGCTGGTGCCAATCCTCGTCTGCCAGCTCGCTCGGAATTGATCTGTTCAATAAGCGTCGCTCTCTGGCGTGTTTAATCGGTGTCAACGAAGGACAGGCAAACGATAAACAATCGTTATATCGGTGACGTCGCTTCTAGAAACTCCTTCGACTGTCACCTCTACTCTCTCTCTTAACTGTACTACGTTGCCCCCCCCCTCGGTAAATATGCCTCTCCCCTGTTAATTTTCTCCGACAGATTTATCAAATTAATCTGCAAAAAATGTTGCTTTCAGAGACTCTTCTTTCACGTTGATCATCGTCAGGTCGACAGATCAAATCAACGAACGAATCGAGCTCTGCGTGATCTTGATCGACAAATTCATCAAACGAGTGAATCTCTTCCGATTGTGCTTTCACTCGTTTTTAACTGTACAATGCTGTCGTCGTGAACGTCTCTTCCCAAGTGTCGTCCTTTCTCGACAAATTCATCAAATTTATCGACGAATCGCGAACGAATAGAACCTTTCGTGACCTCCTCGTGGTATCGCGCTCCTCTGTCTAAACTCTGTTCGTGAACTGTAACGAGGATCACGCGGCGATTCACGTTATCGATCCCTCGGGATCGGAGGAAGTGATTTCAGGATTCCCGTTGACCGAAAGATGTTCGCGAGACCAGGGGTGAACTGCTCTCAGGGATCACTCTGCCTCGCGTCTCACCGATTGATTTCATGCTCGATCGCGCCCGAGTCTGGGTCATCCGCGCTAACTTTCGAACTCCGTCGAGCCTTGGGAACACGCAGCGTCGAGGATCTGGCTGTTCAAAGCGCCGATTTCAAGCGGATCACTCAAACGCGGTTTCAATCTTCAGCGACTCCTGAATGTTTCGTTCGTCGTTGAGATCGTTGATCTTGACAAAGAAGCTTCGGCAAGAACGTAATAAATTCGTAAACAAGTCCGTGTCACTAATCACGTCACCTCTCTCAAACACTCTCATTCGTATCTATAAATCTCTCTGCAAGTTCTTACAAATCAGTCCTTTTGCATCAGTGCACTCTTTACGTTCGAGGAACCATCCAACCAATGGATCCAAAAGGAAGCATCCTTTTATTTAAAAAAAGAAAAAAAATATTTCGTATTCACAGTAAAAATCCCTTGAGGAATCCAGGACTCGATAATCATCCGAGGATGATGCTGTCGGTCGGTCTGACGGTACCTGAAAACCTCGAAGGATTTCGGCATCGATCGTCCCGGCAGGATCCCGGAGGTCTCGCGTATTATTTATAGACTCTCGGGCGGACAAAGAGAGTTGCCGAGCGTGCAGCCCGGCTGCCGGTCGCGAATGGACTGGCTCTGCACGTTTGTTAAACACTATAGTCGCGGCTGCAGCGCGCGGACTCTAGCTGCACAGGCGCCTATAGTCCCGGCTGGTTACGCCGACCGGATCGTCCTGTGCCTCTCTCGGCGACTTTTCCAGCCGTGCCGTGGCTGCCTCGCCACGGTGTTCGCCACGTGTACACCGTCAGTGTGTACAGGAGGGACTCCTCCGTGCACCCGCGATGAGAGTGCGCACACTGGGACTGGGGGAGGGCTGGGAGGAACCGGCGAACTGGCTGATGCCGGCACGTAGGCCAGCCGGTGTAGCCTCCGGTCGGGTGGGGATGATAATTTTCGTGAGGTTCGTAAGACCGAACGGGGTCCCTCTTCGATCGTATGGAGATATCAGGCGAGAGTCACGGCTTGCGACGCGTGTTCTCACAGTCATAAAAGGATTCGACGTCCCGTGAATATCGTCACGGAGATTCGAGCCATTTCGAGTTTCGAAAGTATCGAAGTAATCGATGTTTTACAAAAATTTTAATATGCTCCCCGTTCAAGTGATATCACATCGAAACATATTTGCTCCCGGAAATTTCTAAAGAAATTCTGAAAGATAGGAAAGAATATTTAATTCCAATGATCATTATAAAGGCGAACAAATGAATTTTTACATCATTTAATCTCTTCCTGTTTCAAAAGTGTTTTTAAAATATCAAGGTTTATTACACTGACCAAGATCTTCGATTTACGATTTACGAGCTGTAGAGTATCGAATCATATTCGAAGTGATTCGAATTTTTCATTTCACTTGTAAAGACCGTCAGTGAGCACGATTGTATGGTTTCGTTGGTATGCACGGTGCTCTTTCGATTTTGGATTAAAGAGATAAGAAATTCGGTTCATTTTAGACACAAATATAAGTTGCAGTGCAACGTGCAATCTATAAGTTTCTAACAAAGAAGATAATCAATTGTCTCAACACTTCGATTTAAACGCCTCGGAACAATCACTTCGTTTACTTCCGATCGACATTCAATCGTTCCGAAACCACGGCGCGTTCCAGAAACTCGTTAATTAAATCGATGAACGATCGATCAAACCCACGACCAGAAGCGAAACTCCCCAAGGATACGCTAATTTCATGCGACTGCCTCGAGAATCTATCAGCCAGTTATCGCGCGATTATTCAAATTACCGAGCCGAGTCGACCTCGCGAGTTTCACAAGAGGAAACGCTTGATACTTAACAAATTGCCACACCCCCCTCTCTCTCTCTTTCTCTCACCGTGGTTCGATCATTTCAATTTTACGCGATCATCGAAGAGGGAAAATAGTCGAACTAAAATAAAAAAAAAAGAAAGAAAAAAAGAGAGAAAAGTCGATTACAACGGTCAGGCTCAACCTAACTGCGCGCGCGCGAATACTTGCGTATATATGTCCGACAATTAAGAAGAATTCGCGAGTTAGAGCAATCGCGAGGGAGGTAGTTCGAGCTCGTTGAAATTCCAACAGCGAAGGACGAGCTGTACGTAATGTACGTAATTTATCGTAAGCTTCTTACGCGGGTCGGTTTCAATTTCTTGCTGTGCTGAGGCACGTACGCAATGGCGGACATATTGGAAGATTAACCGTGTGGCGTTCTTGCTGTTTTCTTTCGTTTCGGATCTCCCGGCAGTTATTAATAACGCGTGCTTTTATTTCATCTATTTTTGCGTGAATCTTTACGTTTTTGCGCCTTGCATTTAATTGCTGCAGTTCTGCCGGAATATTCGTGCATAAATGTTCTCGTTTGATGTATTGCATGTTTTAATAATAGACGTACGGTGCAAGTATTCGAATACTTTCAATGAGAAACCTGAACGATGAATAAAACACGCGATTTTTTTTTTATCTAACGCAGTCTAAAACTGCAATCATAATTATTTTCAATATATCATTAATTTATTTCAGAAACTATCACTATGTTAGTTGAAGTCTCCATGAATAATGCACAAAACTTTGTCACCCGTCATATGTGATCTAAATTTATCTATAATTCTCTAATTATCACCATTAATTTATTTTATACACAAAAATATGACATACATTACTGTGACATAGAGTATTATTTAGATACTTCTAAACTATTACAATAAAAATTTTAATGTTAACATATACAGTCAATAAAGAGAATAAAGAGCTAATATTACAATAATGAGGTGGCTGAAGACTTTAGATACGTCTTCGTTGAAATTCATTTAGAAGCGTAAAATGTACGTTTCCAATCGCACGGGAAAAGTTTATTTAAAGATTTTATAAACCATCAACTTTAAACTATGAATATGAAACTTGAAAAAAAAAAATAGAGAAGACGTTTTAATGAAACTGCATTAAGCGTCCAATTATTTACGCACAGCGGTGTATATAATTACAATTAGAGGCGAAGTTTCCGCAACTGGCGGCGAGGAAATTCGTCACACGATCTAAAATTCTAGAGCCTAATCTAAATTCTAAAATCCAGTCTAATCTAATCTGAAATTGTAATTAATCAAGAGCCCAATTTAAAATTACAATCACGATCCTCCTGGTCGTTAATTTATCTCACAATATACGACACGATACGACGATATGCAGTCACAAACAAAAGTGACTGTCGATTTCGAAAAATTCCTGCAGGTATAAACTGCAGGCTCGTCGCTCGACCGGAAGTCCTCGGGTTCGCCAATCCTCTCACGTGTGCGTCACATGGTTGCCAACGGCAACAAGCGGCAGTTTGCAGCGTCCAGATAGGTGCATTAGCAGAGGAACGAGAACGAAAACGAGCAGATTTACTCGTCGCTCGCTCGATTGTCCCATCGTCCCTTTCTCTCATGGCCGTTCGTCTATTAAATAACCGTGGATCGCCGCTTTTCCGGCGTTCTCGCGCGTGAGATTGATAACACCGTTGCGTTATTGCCTCGAGATCGACCCCGTGCATTTCTCTCTTTCTTTCTCTCTTTTTCCCGCGTTTTATAGAGTCGGAATGGTTGACTGTCCAGAGCTATCGAAAGTAGATTTTCTGCCTTTTCTTTTTTATGGTCCGTGGAATTTAATTCTTTCGCGGAGCAGTTGTTTCAGATTTTTGTCGAACATGATTGGTTTGACTTGGAAATAATATTGCAGGCAACTGGAAAGCTTATGGTTGCAAAATTGGTACGCAACAATTTGAAATATGTAAAATATTTGAAGTGTATTTTGAAGAATTTATATTCATAATGTAATAAATTTCTACTTTGATTTCATTTAATTTAAAGTTTAATAAAATTCCCATGAAATCGGATATTCTCCCCTTTATTATATTTAAGATATTCTTCCCTTTTATATTCTTTCTTCTATTGCATTTAAAATATTCTTCCTTTCTTATCTTCATTGTATTTGAAATACTTTTTAGCAGGTTTCACACATTAACATTCTATCTCGCGTATACATGCATATATTTAAAATATACAATATATATGCAAAAATGAAAAGTATCCGATGGATAAATCAAATTTAATTTGAAATAGGTTTCCATAAAATTTGATATTCTTTTTCTTATTATTTCTAAAATAATTTCTAACAGAATCCCTATTTTATTCCACTCAAAAAAAAAAAAAGAAGAAAATTGAGCTTTTATCATATTCACTTTTGTTTCTTATCATTTAATTTCAAATAAATAACAAGTATTTTTTAATAACCTATGTGATAAAACTGTGAAAGATAAAAGTCGTGAAAGATATTAATACATATAAAATATAAAAATGCTAAATAAGAGATTTTTGATTAAAAAGAATTATCTAACTAAATTATCCATGATGATTCTGTTTGAATCAAAACCTCAAAATATTTCGATAAATGAAAAGATATTCAAGATAAATTTTAAAACTGAAGAAATAAAAAAGATAAAGGAAAGAAATAATTTCAAACGTTTTAACACATATCTCAAAAGATGATAAAATTTCTAAGGAGAGCAACTACTGGCGTCCATAATGATTTCCATAATATATAACAAAGTAGTTCTTCCACTTCGAGTGTTGTTGCAACAGAGATCATTTCCACCATTGCAATCGTGACATTTCTATTAACCTACTTCTCACTTACAATCGCAATCGCAGAAATATCATTCCTAACGGCGAAAACTGTTGTATTGCGACATTTTTAAATTTTTCTTTCACGGAAGGGGAAACAAATTGCAGAGCAAATTCCGCGTTCTCGTTTCTCATATTAAAAACAAGTATTTGCGTATCGTGTCCCTTCATTGTATGCTAACGATGCGTAATTTATGCCGCGTCTCGCATCACCATCGTGCTCTCGCACGTTTTAATTCACCGTCGTTCTTACGCAATTACGCTTCGTTTATCCATTCATTCGTTATCGTTCGCCACATACGCGAACGCAAAGCTTTCACAAACTGCTGCCTAACAAATTCACCCCTCTTGAGCAATTAGAATTCTCTGCAGAAATTTTTCAACGCGAGGTTTCGCTCCAATTCCGCGATAAACTCGCGATGTAATTTTCAAGGCGAAATTTATCTCGCTTTCGAGAACGAATTTCTTTTCAACGAGATCCGAAGTTGCGGACGTATTAAAAGTTACTCGCGACGAAAATCGAGCAGCCTCGAAGTTAGATTAGAACTCTCTTGAATTTCAGCTTCACGAGTTTCTCTTGAATTTTGAACTTTGCACATCGGGTGACGATGTTTCTTCAATTCTCGTCGTCAAAGTTCGACAAAGTGGCGAGAAGAAATTATACATCTTCTCGAAGGTCGTCTGATCTCCAAACTCATTGCAGATTTAGCGACGAAGAGAATTTTTCAATACTTTTTCAATACCACGAGAATGTTATACTTATCCACCCGCTCCAGCAATACAAAGACGTTTCAAAACAAAATGAACGGTGGATTTTCAAAATAAACGCTTCGAATCGAAATTTAAAATCGAGCGCGCGAGTTTTATCTTTTTCTAGAAAATTATAACCGAATATTAATCGGTGCAGATATTGTACATCCATAGTTGAAGTAAATCTTTCCTGAAGAAACGGAAAGTCTTTCCGCTCGATTGTTTCCTCCTCGTCGGCTGTGCACAGGCGGAACAGGATCCGGCAGAAAAATCCGACGGAAGAGGGCAAGAGGCGGAGGAGACGGAAGGCGCAACCTTCGCGAAGAAACCGGCAGCTCGTTCCCCGAGTTTCGCTGCCGGCCAGTGAAGGTCGAGCGTAACTGCTCGGCCAGTTGGCCGGTTTCCACAAATAGCCGTCCCACTGTGTCTTCTTTGTTCGCTAATCGTCCCGAGAAAGCAATTAGTGCCTCGTGCACACGACCGTGCCAATTGCGCTGCTCTTCTTCTTCATCCCTCACCCCTGCAAGTTATTTTCTTCGGTCTATTTTTTCCCCTCTTCATCCTTGTATGTACTTGGTTATGCCTGCCGAGGCGGAAAAAAATCTTGTTTAGAAGTTCGCGCGGGAGTAGACGCAGGTGCGAACGTGTTCCGCGTGTCCACGGCAATCGAATTTTTATGATGTCATGGCGATGTCAGTTCTCTTTTTGGAGTGTGAAAGTATTGAGAAAGTATCGAGTCGAGGGATGCTATCGAGCAAGTGTTACTTCCAAGTGTTTTTTGGTACTTTATACTTCATACGAGTAATATATAGTATACCAATTTCGTAATTTATGGAGGTAGATTGCAATTACTCCAATTACTTGATTCTATTTTACTATTCAATTTTATAGTATCTTCTGTATATTGAATGTTTCTTATGAATGAACTATTTCAAAAGAAGAAGATGCAAACGCCAAGGGTAAGTAAAATAAATTTATTAAAATAACTCGTAACTTGGAACTTGCAAAATTAGAAAAAGAAAAGAAAAAATACACGAAAAGAAGGAAATCAAACGCTCACGTAACTTACAACCTATAATATATATAAAATTTTGAGAAAACCCAAAACACTTAGAACTCGAGAAAGTAACTGGCAAGGGAACCATTCTTTTAAGGGAACGTTTAAAAACTGCAGAGAGAACCCTCCATCATTCCACTCTATCCGAAAACTCGCGACGAAACAACGTCCTGCGCCTCTCCATTTCGTACCCTAGCTACCCCTACGTCCAGCACTGGAGGAAGGCCATTAATCAAAAAACAAATTTGAACGTGTCTCACTGTTCAGCAGAACGTTCACCAGGCAGTTCGTTTAACCTGCGATCACGCTAGCAGCGAGCGTTTCCTCGCTCCTTCTCATCGGATCACCCTCTTCGTTTTCACCACCCCCTTTCGCAACTTCCTCGACGTTGCACCGTTCTCTTGCACTTCTGCCATTTGCGCGATTTTCCAGTCGGCGCACACGTTTTTCCCATTGTTTATACGGGAATCCCGCGACAAGTGGTTTAATGCCGCGGATGAAAAACTCGCTTCTTCCACTCTTTCGCTACGTTTCGAAGGGAATAGCGCCGCGAGAAAGAGAGAGAGAGAGAGAGAGAGAGAGAGAGAGAGAGAG
>CAJDYZ010009157.1:66370-78490 GCA_903986555.1 Heterotrigona itama
ATACGAAAAGTCGAGTCAGTTTTGCTTCCGAGAGATTATTATTGCAGTCTTGTAGATAAAAGTGATACAATTCGAAAAAGTATATTTTCATTCAGGAGAAAGTTAATTTCGAACAGAAGTAGGTATTAATTTGTGAATTAAAGAAACAACATAACTCAGTGTAACACACTTCTCAATATGCATCTATTAACGATGATAAGATTTTCATAATTGGTCAAGGATTGTTTCTGTGCAACATTTTTATAGTGATAAGACTGAAAATCACATCTCTTGAATTGTGTCATTTCCTTCGCAAGAATATAGAGATATACCTGTGAATTTCTCAGAAGTAAAACCAATAAATTCGACGAATAAATAAATTCGAAATAAATTTCTATTTTAATAATTTGGACAAATTAATTTTTTCAAAAGAACAACTGCTTTATTTAAAAGTTGATTTTAATTTTGAAGTTTTAATGAATTTAATCTTAATGAATGAAGGACAATATATAGATCTTATAGTCAATGAGTATTTTTTGTTAACACGGATAATTAAAGGATCATCGATTTTAATTAATTTTGATTCAAAATGTTTCCACTATGTTCATTTTCTGTGTGTCTTAATATTAACGTTAAACAAGGACAGACTGTGCATTATAATATTGTGTATTATAATATGAATAAAATGTATTTCTATTTGGGTTTCATTCCTTCAATTATATTCATGGAAATTTTAAAATTGCATGAAATGCATGAAAATCCACGGTCTGGTTATCAAAGTTGAAAAATTGAATTTTAATTAATCCAATACTTTGAAGAATTCAATTTTAATTACAATGAAGTATAATATACGAAATTAAATTAAGGAATATTTCTTGTAACAAAGAATCATTTACTAATTTCTTAAGATTCATTTCCATAATGTTTACGTCTGTTTGTGCAAACATAACAGATATTACATAATTGGATTTTACAAATATAATTTCATATGATTATTACTAAATAGAATTTAAATTTGTTAATTTATAAATACGTAATAATAATAAAATAAAAAAATAACGTTTCTTTTCAGTAGAGTTCCCTAAAATTTTGCACGATCTTATAGATTAAAAAATTGTCCACGTTAGTTTCTATTATTCAAAATGTTTCTATTACACTAATCACATGTTTAAATTGTTACAGCTTTGTAAAAAAAGATTGTGCAACAATCAGCCAGAGCTTATTTAATTCGTGAAATTATTTTTACGTCATTACGAGATATTTTTACTATTTTACTTAATAAAATATTCAAAAGGTTTAAAAAAATTTTTAATATTAGTTTAAAAATTATTAGTGTTAAAAAAATTTTTGTTATGACCAAATCTACTATTTGAATTGAAGGTTGAAGTCTCTCATTTGCATCTGTTAATTTTATGCATTTTGATTTTTTTCAGCTGTTTCATTGAACACAAATGAGATATTGTTACAAGATAATGTTTAGAAACATAATTAAGGAAATAGAACCTAAATAGAAATTTGTTTCTTTTACCAAATATTATAATAAATACTCTGTCTTGGATATTTTATATATATATTATTTTTGCATCTCCTGATTTTGCATAAAAATCTGCAGTTTAGTTATAAAAGATCGACAATTTTTTGACGCAAAACGGTTTCCAAAGTGACATTCACTCTATTTTTATATTCAAGAAACTACAAGCAACTACACATTTATACAAAATATATTTCCTGGTTTCTCATTCAGCTGTACATTTCACCGTACGTATACAAAAAACAACGAGTCGTGTTATCTGTGCGTGACACTGCACAATGTCCTATTTTTCTTCCACGAAAGACGAGGGAGAATTGTTCTGCGAGTTTATCGCCAGGCTACGCGACGATTACGCGAACAGCGTGATAATAAATGACATTTCTTTGTGTTTAATTATGTGGAAGATCATCCGTGGAATTGTATCGACTTTTTACGCCTGCGTTTGCATGTAAATATTCGAATAAATTGTCAAAAATACATAAAACCTGGCTTTCATTGCGACTATTTGTGCGGAATGGTATTCTGGATGAAAATGTTATTTAACGTCTTGCACATTGTTTTTTAGCGGATTTGTCCTTCTTTCGGCGAACGTTTAGGATTAATGTAAACAAACGAGCAGCGAGAGAAGCGAGGCAACTTGGAAAATATTTTCAAGTTTCGGAGATTGAAGATGTCGGAAACTTTTTGTGTGTTTCGAGGGGTAGAGAAGTTCGGGACTCTCTGTGTTTTGAGGACTCTGGGTAAGTTAAAGAAACTAGAAGTTATAGCTAGAGGTTGGAACGAGGTAAAGCGGGGAAATGGAAACAGAAAAAATGGAAAATTAAGAAAAGCTAGAAAAATGGACATATGGAAAACCAGAAAAGTGGGACTTAAAGAATACAAAATTAGGTAAGCTTAGGAAGATATAAGAGGGGGGAAATATAAAATTAGCGAAATGAAAGACTGGAATAATTAGAAAGCTAGTAAAATTAAAATGGGAAGTGAAAAATCTGGGAAATTCAAAGAAATAGAAGTAGGAAACGAAAGATCGAGAATGCTGAGAGAGTAGAAGCATGAAATGCAAAAATTAGAAAAGTTAGAAAATCGTGAATGCAGAAAATTTAGATTAGATTAGAAAAGTTGTAGAAATAAAAGTAGAATGTTAGCAAATTTACGAAAATTTAAATAGGGAGCATAGGATTTGTTTTCATATCATTAGAATGTGGAAAGAACGAAGGTGAAAAATGCAAAAAATTGAAAATCAGGAAATCCGTAAAGCTGAAAGTAAGAAATAAATGACTCGTGAGAGAAATGAAACCAGAGAATTAAAAGTGAAAGGAAAAAGAAGCTCTAGAAAACTTTAAACTCTGAAGAAGAATTAAATGAAGCAAAATGGAGAATCGAAGACTCGGAGAACCCGTAAAGCTTTAAAGAATCGAAGAAAGAAATCGATGAGAAAGAAGCGAGAAAGTGGAAAGCGAAAGTGGAAAACAAGTGAGAAATTGAAAATCCAAAGAAATCTAAAGAATTTACTTTTTTGCTTAAACTTCACTCGTTCGGGACGCTTCAAAAATTCCCAGTGACGCGATTTATTAATAAATCTCATCTGCTTTCAAACATTACCATTTTTATATTCTAGGCGTCAAACATTAATCAATAACGTGAACGTGAGATCGCATGCATGGAAAAATTCTTCTTCGAATAACTTTCGCGAGAGCGATTAACAAGCACGCCGCTTAGAGAACATTTAATTCGATTTAATAAAATTATTCGGTTTAATAAAATTCGCGTGCCCATTGAAGCGAGAACTAGTTCACGAAGCACATCATTATAAAATCGAGTAACACGGAACTTCTCAACATAAGTTTCACCGTCTCCACGTGGCAGTGATACAATTTTTTCAGTTCATCTTCATTTTCCTTCCCTTGGTTCTTCTTCTTTTTCCCCCGTTGGGAATTGTCTCTTTCGTATCCGAAGGTCTTCTCTCGTTGGAATACTATCTGTAAAACGAGAGATGAATTCTTGAAACGTTATTGCATTTTCCTTGATTAAAAGAAGATCGGAGATATTTAATGTTCAGTGTTGTTGAACGTTGAAACAGGAAACTTTAATCTCAGATGCAGTCAACGTTTGAAGATAACAACAACGTTACTATCAATAATTACTATCGATCATATTAAAAATTATTGTAAAATTAAATATAAATGTAACATAAAATGTTCTACGAAAGATCCAGATGTCAATTCCTTTCACGAGGAAATGGAAGGGCTTTATCTGAAGAATTATAAAAGAGAATCGGAGAAAGTCTACAGTTTATAGTTAATATATTTGAGAATAATTTAGCTTATTCGTATATTAGCTAAAAAATGTATCATTTTGAAGACAATATTATGATCAATAAATTATTAAAAATATTCGCTCGTGTTTATGAAACACGACGATGCAAATGAATTAAAAATTAAAAAATCAATATTACGACTATATGATAAAACTTCCTCTTCTAAATTCTATGTACATCATTTTATAACATTTCAATAGTAAATAGTATTTATAAACCTTAATCAAGTTCTGTACATATCTGATTTACGGCAATATTTGAATGAATATGATACTGTACAATACTCCAAGAATATAAAGATTAATTAACAGTGTTGCTCCAAAGAGATTAGGGCAAACTGCCAAATATGATACTATAAATTTCATCTCAGATGTCGTCTGACATAGTTATTAATATTTATAACATAATTAATAATATTCTCTATAAATAAATTGCGGAATCCACATTTATGTGGATTTTATAATAAATATAATTAAATACATATAATTAAAATATAATTAAATAAATATAAATATAATTAAATTCTATAAATATACTTGTAGAAATGTAATTAAAAATATAGGAAAATAGATAGAAAATTGTTGTTTTCATCGATTACTGAAGAATCGTAGAAATAATTACTTTTTAAATCACTCGTTTCAAGTTCTTCGACAAAATATTAAATTAGAAAGTGGGAATTATATAAAAAGCTTGATTGTCCTTTAAATTTGTGACTTAAAATTGTTAGATAAAGATGAAATAAAAATTAATAAAAAATACAGATTATTTGAAATGTCGAAGTTTTCTTGGTCAAAGAAACATACTGTCGAATCGAAGTTATGTCTATGTAAATTTTCAAATGTAGGACAAACGTGTGTAAAACACCGACAGGAGCAAAATGTTTTATGGAAAACGTGTAATTTCCAATTGAAATCATACGTGGTTTTTGTCACACTGAAAAATACCGTCTTTCTTTCTGGGACTAGTAAAACTGCATGTTTTCGTCGACATTCCAAAAGGGAAATTTGTCACGTTTCTCGGATCGTCGTATTTCCACTGAATATCGCCAGTTCCTCATTCGGCCGAAGATTGTCGTCGAATTCCACCTTCGTTGCTCGTCTGTTTTTCAGCTTTTCCTTTCCCCTTCTTTGGAAATCTTGCCGGAAATGTATCTTGAAGACGTGAAATGTCACCCTCTAACACATCCGTCAGGGAAAATCGAAAGTTCAATAAGCACGATCCGGTATTTTGTATCTGAAGTAATTTTGAAAACGAGAGATATCAATTGTTTTGCAAATTAAATTTATAAAATTAATCTGTCCTCATTTTTTTTATATTTAATTTACTCCCGCTGTGGTAAATAATTAATATCAATAGTGAAAAAATAAATGCAACAGGACTATTACTCAAATTTTTATTTTAATATTACAATATCTATAAAGCGTTATATTACTGCAATAAAATAGTGATTTCTTCATGTAAATAAATGATGATTTCTTAGTTAGTAGCAATATTCCAAGTTCAAGATATTATAGAATCTCCAATATCCGAACTAGTAGGAAGACAAAAGTGGAATTTTTCAACAATCATTGAGTAGCTTACATTATAACAGTTTAAATTTGAGTTATTTAATTTAATTTCATTTTATTGTTAGTCTCAAAGAATATAAGATTCAATATCAAATTGAATATCCAAAACGTTGATAAAATTTTATCTTATATTAGTAATTCAATGGTACTATATGGGGGTTATTAATAATATAAATTCACTGGAAAAAAAGCACTGAAAATAATTGCAAATAAAATGTTGTTTACACAACGTTCGCTCTTAATGAATTACAAACAACCGATAAAGAATCGAGAGATTTTAATTTAGAAGTTATTAATATAAATTTTCGTCGATGAATATTTATGTGAATTATTGATGTAAATTTGTGTTTGTAATCTCCGTGACGAGGAATGATTTATACGATCAAAAGATTCGGGAAATGAGGTTCTTCGTATGATACGCGTGAGAAGTTTAATAAATTTGATATGCTATGGTGGCGTCAGAAATAAGTCAACAAATAATTGATCAATAAAAAGATTCAGCTAAAAAGTAATTTAAGAAATTAGTAATGATGATTGAGAAAGAATAATCAAAGAAGTTGGAAATCTCGACTTTCTTGAATTTGCATCGAATTATACGGAATGTCCCTGTAGAATCATAACTCTGCGTATAAAAATAAGTCTAAAAGAAGCGATAAAATTTTTTCATTTCAAATTTTATCTTTGACAGAATCGAGTTTGAAATTTTAGGTACATTTAAATCTGGTTAATTTAGAACATAATAATTAAATAGAACATAATAATCCACATAAGGGTGTTCTATGTACAAAAATAAGTCAAAAGTGTGAAAGAAAATTCGTTCGTTGCACATCTCGTTTTTACGAAAATAGATTTTGAACGTCTTTATTAAGGATTAATGAAACTTAGAATAAACGCCTTGAGTTAGTTATCGAACGAAATTACATGAGTTTCTGGAAGACAAGTTTGGAATTTCATTAAGAAACTATCAAACTATGTAAATTATATTATTAAATTATCTATTTATTGTGAATTTTTGAAGATCATAATTTTTAACTCTCGAATGATATCGTAAACTGCATATAGTAATTTGTATTCTACCACAAAAATTTATCTTAATCTTTTTTTGTAATTTATATTCTCTTTGATAGAGAATAATAATAATAAAATTTAATTAAATTTGAAGTTTTAAAATTAAGCAATGTAAAACGTAAATGTTCTCAATGTTCAGTGATATTATACTTTCACAAAGAAATCATCTTGCTATGAAAAGATACAAAGTTTGATATCTTGTCTCAGAAAACTCTTTAAATTTCACTATATGTGTATAATTACTATATAATACACGTAACAATTTTTTGACGTTACGTTAATGACACGAAGTTTGATATGTGCAATTTTTCACATCTTGGAAGTAATATATTTTCACTTCAAAATACGCCATTATAAGTTTACACAATTTCTTCTCAACGTAAAAGTGTACGAAACTTAATCATAAGCTTTGTACGATTTGTAATGAAAATTCAGAAATTTCAGTCAAAAGTTTACTTTGCATTACATAATCTCTCAAGATTAATAAAACAACACGAAACTTAATAATTCTCTTTACTATCACTCAAAATTGAATTATTATTGTATTGGAATTATATAGGAATTTCATTTTTCTTCCAGAAAGTATTAAGTATTTTTATTTTAAATTTAGAGAATATTTTTTAAAAGAATTTGTTTATCGAATTTGTCAACTGACTTTATTGGATAGTTGAAACGTATCTCATATATGGCAAAATATATTTAGTATAACAGAAATTTCTCCAAAAACTTTCTCATTTATCAAATTCATTAAACTTTCATTTACAATTTTCACGAATCTTTTATCCACAATGTATGTATCGTTTTATCGTCAAAAATTCTCATGATCCAATCTTCCATATTTCACCTACATTAAAACTTTACTTCAACATTCTTTGAAAAGAGTTGGTGACAATCTTTAAAAGGTGAACTTTGTTTGCGAGTATTATGCGAGAGGGATGGTGACAGGAAATTACTTCGCCGGAACTTGGGGTTGGTTTGTGAGTTCAAAGCGCCTGAGGTCATCTAAGCTAATCCAAAAGGATTCAGCATACCAAGATAGTATAGACATTAACGAGATCGATTTGCGGAAAGCCTGACGGCTCGAATTTCAAGGACGAACAATTTACGACGACTCTCCGTCTGACTTAATTAAGCAGATAGAACACGAGGAATCGTGCCAAATTTATTTAAACTTTTGTCTTCGAGAATTTCATCCAAGAACAGAAAGTAAAAAATGTGAATTCTTTAATGTGTTTTAATGCAAAAAAAGTAGATTCAAATGCAATTGTTAAAACCACTGTAACTGTATTAATATACATAAATGCATTTATCTTCAGAACTGTTCGTTACTCGGAAAAAATGTTTCAGATGTGGAAGATGCTTTGCGTGTTCCAATTAAAAATAATGACAATTGCCAAAATTAGGACAGGATGAGTTTAATTTAAGAGTTTAGTTTAATTTTCAGAGTTCGATTTAAATTAATTATTTAATATATAAATGTATAATAATTATCTTCAGAATTGCTCGTTATTTGAAGAAATGTTTAGCACAGTTTCGAATATTATCACGCACATAATAAATAAAGATAAAGAAGTATACTGAATTCCATTCTTTTCAAAAGTACACGAAGCACATAAAAAAAAAAATCACGTTTACGTCTCCTAATATGTATCATTATTTGGTTAGGAAAATGTTATTTTAAATTAAGGAATCGCTGACTACACGTATCGGATTCTGACGTGATTCGAACGAATTTTCGAGACGACTTTCAACGGATGAAGGAAAGTTCGATATATTACCTGTTATTTTGATACGAACGCGACGAGAAATGTAATTTCGTCGTCATCTGTGATATTGCATTAAGAGTGCCAGGAAGACGTTGCTGGAATCAAGAAAACGAGAAACCGAGATCTCCGTGATCGTTCGATGAATTTCACACCCCTCTTTGGATAGGTAATAAAAATCCTACCCTCTTGAATCATCCTCCATGTTCATCTTGTCAATTTTTTCCTTCGTTTGGCAGCCAGCATTCCAGAAAATTAAGGTCGAGAAACTTTTCAGTGCAATCTGGTTTTTTGTGCTCTTTCTCTGAAGTTTTCAAACGACGATCTTAATTCAAGGTAAAATTAGATAGTTCTAATTTTGGGCTCGTGAGCTTTTTTCTCCGATTAGCAATTATGGACGACGTATTGTACGACATAAAATTTTAATAAAACATGATGTTCAATAATGGAAAGAATTATTTTTAAAATGTAGAATCAACGTTTAAGTCTAAAAAAAATTTAGTAGGAGAAAGTAGAATATAAAAATTTAGGTATCAATATTCTTGAAAAATTAATATTTGAATTACTGAAATATAAAAGTTTAAGAAGTATTTGATGTACAAAAATAAATACATATATTTTAAAGGAAAAGAATTTGATAGAGTAATGTACGAATTAAAATAAATGCTGGAGAAAATAATGTACAATACTTAATAATATTAAGAATTATTTTAAAAATATAAAATCTGTATCTTCAAGTATTCTATAATAATAATTATCTGTAGAAACTCAAATTAATTTTACTTAAAATTCTGTCTTTATAATACTTAAAAATTGAGTGAGAATGTAATATATAATATTTACAAAAAATTAAATCCATTATTTACTGAAAATTTAATGCAATGAGTACCTCTCACAATGATTCACAAATCAATTATAAAACACTCTCTCAAAGAAATTCACTGTATCTCATCAACAGCATTTACAGCATTTATATCTGGTTCACACGAGATAAATCGAAAAGGAGAACAGAAAATTAAATTGTTTCATGTTGTTGATACGGTCGTCGATTAATTTTCTGTAGACTGAATAAATTTGCAAACGTTTAGCAGTCACGTGAAATTTCATTGTTTAATGTGATACGCGAAAATGTTGATCGATAAAACAGGGATCAAAGATAATGGATCTCGATTAATTCATCGATCGGTGACATTACCATGAATAATTGAAAGCCTCTCGATTGCCGATTCTCCAATTAATTCTAGAACAACAAATTCATACGTTTTCGCAATCTAATTATAAACTCTATTTGGTTATTTTCGTAATTAAGGATTTGATGATCTATTTTATCAATTGTTATCTGTCGTTTTTAATCGTTTCTAATTTTATTAATTGTTTCTAACAGTATGAGACAAGATCGATTTCATTGATAACGGAAGCTCGATTAATGACGAAGTATTTATAACTAGATTATAACGAGTATTATCACTTTTATTTGTTCATCAAATTTCTGATTAAATTTATACATTTTCTTATTTTTACTTCAGTAGAAATTTTTAAAAATTTTTAAAATTTAAAATTTAAAAATTTACAATGAGCCCTTGAAACCTGCTATTTTTTTCCTCGTTTCACTGAATTCGGTTTTTATTAGGGTTAAACGACAAAATGTTCAACTCTAATACTTAGAGTTTAATAAAATGGAGAAAAAAAAATCGTACTAGTTTTAAGAGTTCATTGTAAAGGAGAGATTTCGATCTTTAAGATCATGACTGATCTGCTCGTGAAAAAAATTCTTCAATGGTAGAAAAACTTCTTTTCATCGACATTTGAATTTTTATAATTCTCGAGAAGAAAAGTATTTTTACTCTTACACTTGCTGGATGATGTAAAAATCAATATCTTTGAGCGAAACTCAAGATTGTTAAAATGAAGACTTCACTCTTTAAAATAAAATCAAGTTAATTGTTTTACTTTCTGACGAAATTATTTTAATTAGTTTAATCGACAATTTTTCATCTAATGTATGAATATTTCCATTCTTCTTTAAGAATTTCTCATAAATTTTGTATATTTGATTTAGACCAGAATTTTTCATTTTTTATTCCAAGTTAGCATTTCGTGCTAAATGTGCGATTACAGCGCCAACGGTGAAATACGCAATCTACTTCCAGCGATTCTCGAATATATCGATATTTCTCACGGTCGATTTTAAAGCGCAAACAATGGCGGAAGGAGACACACTTTGTCCGTAAAGAAGGAAGTATTATCCAGAAAAATCATTCAGAAAGAAGTATCATTCAGAAATTCTTGGATAGAAATTTAAATCAATAGCTGTTAGATTTGTGTTTGTGTTTTGTATTTCTGAGATAAAACGTGCATTCTCTGCTTCAACTTAAGGTAAGACTTAACCCAATAATTATTGCATTAATTTTCAATTGAAGAAGTAATAGCATATAGATACTTAAATAGAACATACTAAAAGTTATTTATAATTTTATACCAAAATTTAATTTCAATCTTGTTTGATTAATTCATTGTTACACACACACACACACATTATATGCTTTTACACACACATTTATATTATAACTTTTTCTATTTATTTGTTGATTATTTAATGTGCAATTCTTAACAATTCTAATACTAAATTCAACAATAATTTATTGAAAATGTACATATTTAATAGTTTAAAATAATAGTTTTACGGCTTAATGTAATAAAATTTTCCTTTGAAATAAAGTCAAGCGTAGAAGGCCTCGAAATTCGAAATTCAAAACAACAACACGACACACTGTTCGTCTTAATTCTCGAACCTGTTCGTGAAAGATCGTCCCATCCCCTACCACTTTCTCAATTGCTTGACGAAATGTGTCGCGGAGAGACATTCGGCTGTTGAATCTCGTGACGACAATATGTACAAATATATTATTAGGCACGTAATATTTTCTAACCTATCAGTGGCGTCCCTTCGATGGCGTCGTTTCCTTTGACACTCTTTTATTTCCATTTATACCTCATTAATAATGTTATTTAATTAATACGTGTGCATTTAACGATTAATCGGCCATTTTTCTTCAATCGTCGATTTCACTCGTACGGCAGTTTGTCTCATACGCTTTTTTAATAGAATTCGAAGTTGATTTCAGTTTTGCCTTTAGGCTGATGCATTTGTTCTGACTTTTTGATTTTTTCTGTGCAGGTTGTTGATTGCAAGAACGTCAAAGATAGCACAGAACGTCACGATTATTAATGGACAGTGATGAATTTTGATGAATTTTCACGGAAACGTTGGCAACCTTTTATTCATTCTGGGAAACATAACTGGTGCATAATTTATGTATATTTAAAATTTAATTCACAATACGTATTTTCATCATACGTATATGAGATACAAGAATGAAAATGGAAAAGATTAAATTCATTAATATTTTATTTCGAACGTGAAGATCGTAGTAGATTAATGGTATATACTTTCAAACATATATATATTCTTGTATTAGATTATTAAATTAAATTATAGTTTTCGTACTTTATTGTATTATATTTTGCTACCATAGTTTTTCGGAACGCTGACCAGCATTTAAACGATTCAGAGTAATATTTCACACATATATAATTTTTTAAATATATTTAACTGTGAAATTTTGATTTATGCAAACATTTTCTAATATTTATAATGCACGATGTGATATGTTGCTAATGTGCATACTTCACTTTAATAACAAAACATTCAGAGTACAATTTCTGTAAATATTGAGAAATACTTTATAATATTCAACTAGTATTTTTAATACATACTGTAGTTTATAATCATTTTCTAGAAAAATAGCAGTATTTTCTAAATTAATCTATTTTTTGTCTTTTTCCTTCTAATCAGCTTTATTTTCAGAAAATTTTTGTGACCGCGCGCAATGC
>CAJDYZ010009167.1:31204-41547 GCA_903986555.1 Heterotrigona itama
CTGCCTTGTGTTGCCACTGCATACACACGTTCAAATCGTCAAACGAGGTGTCGAGAGAAAGAGCAGATGCTCGCTAAAAAAGAAAAAATTAGTTATCACTGCGGGGGCAAATAATTTGAATTTGAAAATTCCCTCCGCGATAGGAAAGTTTGATGGGCGGCTCGTCTCCATCCAAGGGGAGGAATGAGAACCGTTTCAGTGACGATGCTATTAATTCATAGAGTTCATAATCTATTAGTTACGTTAGCGGAGGAGCGTTAACGAGTGTAATGGCAGCACACGCCATCTACGTGTCATTTAATTCTGACACCCTCACACCATCGATGATCTCATGCCGCGAGGCGACTTGACTTCGCTTAATTGTTTGTTATCATTACCGAGCGCGTGCTATTGAAATTAATGTTGATCTGTCTCAGTTAACATGTGCGCTCCCATAAAACCTGCTTCCGGCGCGTTGGCCCAGCCTCACTTGATAGAATTAAGCTGCATGCGTCTCTCCCTCTCTCTTCACTCGGGTTCCCCTGAAAAATAACCAGTTTTTCGACGGGCATCCGCTTTTCGATGCGACGTTCCCCCGTCGTTTTCAATTGCCGGAACTGGGATTTCTGCAGCTTCGATACGACCGTAAGTGACGGTTTACTTCACTTGCAAATTATTACCGGCGAATCAATTTTTTATTTGATATTCGCATTCGACTTGATGTATCGCAAGAAAAAAAAAAAATCTCATTTTCGATAGCTAAAGCTTTCGCTCTAAACTATAAAATCGTTTCTACTTGAACTCCGTCCCGTTGATCGTGCGGAGAACTTCCTCTCATTGATGGATGATAAACGATTCTAATCTAACGCGACCAGCCAGTCAACGCGTAATATGGCCATTGACCCTCAGCCAATGATTCTAATCTCTCGACCCCAGCCTGTCGTTTGATCGGACGATCATCGAAAATTGAAGAATCGCGAGTCATTGCACGGAAGTGGATAGCTCCGTCTGCCTATGTACAGGGTGAAAAGAAACGTTTGTCCGTGCCTATCATCGATGAATTCTATATCTTCGACTTGATGGAGATCAAATGATGCAAAGAGCCTTGATCTTGAATTTCAAGGTTAAAAATTTCCTTTTCTTGCATTGTATTCTATTCGTCACGAAGATAAAATTTTTAAGGAATCTAATAAAAATAGCAAATTCTTTTGAAAAATGACAAGAAAGTTCCTTAGTCATTTAATATTGTGTATGCATGCGTCCTAACAGCGACTTTATAGTTCTGGATACGTGGATGGAATGTTTATATTTCGAATAATGTTAATAATTAATTTTATTATTTGATTGTTTAGACTCACACTGCTGCTACAACTATGATAAATCAAATGTTGTTGAAACTTAATGTGAAAATTATATAAAATAGACATCCACGCGTGCAGAACCATAAAGTCGCTGTTAGCACGCGTTTACAATATTAAATTATTAAGAAACTTTTTTGCCGATTGCGACCTATAGTTCCTTAGAAAAGTTTTACCTTCGTGAAGAATAGAATATAATTTTTAAAAAATTCAAGGTCAAGATCAGTTTTGCGACAGATTCTTCGTCATGTATTTCCATTTCAAAATCTAAGGTGTAGAATTCATATATTATAGTCACAAACTTTTCTTTCCACCCTGTACAATCTACAACAGCTGTATGTATTTATTCATTTTCCATCTACGAAGCAAATATCTGTTAACGAATACAAACTAACGTTACAATACCTTGTTCGATACTTTTTAATTTTAAGAGAGTTTATTCTACGTTGCAATCGTGGTCAAGGACGACGTTATAACGTTTCAAATTTGCTTGATGGGAAAAAAGTGTTTTTCTGTTCTCAGCGTGTCCTTTTATATTTTTGTTTATGGCAAATCGAAGAGAGGGGGGAAGGGAATATAAATGACCGAATATGCCCTATGAACAAGTGGTCGCTGGTTATTTTCTCAGTGTTAACACTGAGCCAATATTGTCAGGCTTGGTTGGTTATCCAGTTTCTCCAAAGATGATACGACGATGATACGAGTTTGATCGTTCTTCCACGATCCAAGCGGGTATATCACGTAACTTGCTTTTATAGCTTGACGGAACATGTTACTGAAGGCGAGAAATCAGAAAGACATTCCTGATATCGACGCTGCGTACGAACGTGCGAGAGGGACGACCCACGTCGCGATATAATTTAATGATCATCGATGGATTTTTAAGCGACGACCGCGTTGGAGCGTCGGTCGCGGCGCCAAAACCGGCTATCGCGATCGGACACGTCCGTAACGGGCACACATAGTCGTTGATCGCAGTTTATTACGAATCGGGCACGGTCCAGATACGGCCGATCGTCGTTACGTGTGCTGCCCGATCGACGATATTATTACAGATTGCCTGAACGGCCTGTGAAATTCATGATGAACCGTTTAATGGCTTTCGACAGCCGCGAAAATGATCCATTATGCTTCGACGCCAGCAGCCTGGCCTTTGTTGATCATCCACGAGCGTCATCGAAGCGCATAAAAGCTCCGTCAGAACCGTTGTTCGTTGGGTGAGACGCCTCCTTCGTGCTCGCTAACAAAACTTCAACTTCTGCTATTTTGTCGGAAATATTTGCGCTTTTCTATCCCTCAATTTCAAACACGTATGTCTCAGCTCTCAAAGCTTTTTACTATTAATCGAGGTACCAATCATAAGTGTAACCATTTGCTTCAACACACTTTTGCCACACAAGCTTGTTTGTCTGAGTAACATGGAATTCCGGATGCCTGGAGTCGACGAAACTTGGTTTTTAAAGAGTTTCACTATACATCGAGAAATTGTCTTGAAAAAATGAAAATCTGTTGGAAAGAGATCTGGTGAGTGAGGTGGACGAGGTAAAATTTCGTATTTCCAACTCATTCAACTTTTGGAGGGTAATTGCCGCGCTTTATCACGCAGCAGTATTGGAAAGAAATTTATTGAACCATCATTAAGGCACCGTACGTGCTTTAACAGTATCCGAGTTAAATACAATTGTTAATTTTATGCGCAGTTTCTGTTGCTTTCCCACCTGTTTTGAATTCATATAGAAAAATTGCTCCAATTTGCTTTTTGTCTAATGCCATTTCAATTTTCAAGCTAAATCGTCTTTAAAAGAGGAGCGATTGATTTCAAAATACAGGCCAGAATATATTCTTTAAAATTACATATGACACAGGCACGATGAACGCAGGAATCCGCAAATAAGAATGAGTGAATGGTTACGAAACATGAAAAGCGCAATTATACAAATCGAAATTGTTCGCTCTTGAAACATTTTGGACAACGTTGAAATCTCGTCATCAAGCGATTAGCTGAATCGTCATCGACGATTTATCGTTTCCTAGAATTTCCTAGAACTGAATTTCCGAGTTTCTCAAAGGATTCATTCTTCCCCATTGTACTTTTTCCGAGGCGATCCATCTCGGCGCGCGCGCACGCGCATAATTAGACTGAGTTATCGGCGCCAGATTCGAGGACAATGGTTGTATAAATATTCTCGTCGGGAGCGGTCCCCGCGTACGTGGGCAGATGCGTCTCGCGGATACAGGGTGGTCCTGACTAAATGCAACGCGGATCAGAACAAGGCCGGCTGGTAACGAGCGCGTCGCGGAGCCGCTGTTACAGCCGCGCTTGATGCACGACGATCTGTCGCGTTTTTGACGCGAGTCGTTACTTGCCACTTCTCTCCGGCTTCTCATCGCCGAATTCCCTCGCCGAATTTCCCCATCATTCGTCGTCTAATAATTCCTCTCCCAACTAAGTAGCCAAATAATGATGTCTCGCGCCTGCCTCCAATAAATTCTAGATCAAAAATCGATGCGATACTTGCTGGCAACTTGGGCCGGTGTCGTTCACATTCTGTTACGTAAGCAGTATATAAAACCGTAACTTGTCACTTATCGGGCAGAAGTTGAGAAGGAACTATATTTTGATAAAGGGCCAGCGCAAAATATTCTTCGCCAAAGAAACTCAAATTTTCGGATAGTGATCGCTACGTAAACAACTGTACCATCTCGTTGATCGACGCACGTGGAAAAGAAGGCTGTTAATTGGGGCGCATCACGACATTATAGATGGGATAATTTTACATAAGTTACGCTGGGACCGGAAGAGAGGCTCGCTGACAGCGGTTATAAAATAAACGTAACGAGCCGTGAGTTCGATAGCGAAGAGCTAATGAGAATAGGTGCGTGCGAGTTGTCGCGAGACAACGCCCCAATTAACATAACACATCGTGCGGAGACATTTATTTATTTATATTCGTCTCCAGAGAGTGGCAGGAGGCAGTGGACGTGGGAGGAAAGGGGGCCAGGTCGAGTTTTATTTATGGTCTATCAACTTAATTAATAACGTTTCTCTGTCCTCCGTCTCGTTCTTCGTCACGGGCACATTGGTAGTGTGTGCAGGACTCGTCGTCGCGTGGAAAAATTAATTCGGTCATTAATGGATCGTAACAGTATGATTCGTGTCTCTCCCTGCGTCTCCCCCGAGAGAAGGATGAGCGTTTTTAGAAGTATCGATTAATCAACGAAAGATTCCAGAGACGTTCTGGATTTTACAATCTTGATGACTTTGAAGCACGATTGAAAAGAGAACAGGACCCATGTCCTAATTTCAGGACAAATTTTTAATATAAAACACGAGCGAACAACTTCTTTGTATTTTCTCCAAGATCGATCAACGAGACAAAAAAGAAACGGAACAAGCGCCAAGCACCAATTAAGTAGCGAAACTCGATATCGGAGAGGAGTGGGAAATATAATATTTAAAAATGAACGTGCAACGTCGCTGCCGAAAGTTTGGATATTAATGCAAATCGGAGATTTAGATTTCCGCACGAACTTACGCGCCGGGTGGCAAAGGAAGAAGGGGGCTTGAATTTATTTCGCGGGTGTAAAAAAAATGATGCCCGCTAATTGCATAAACCAACAGGCGTAACCCAATCCAAAGTGTCTCCATAGTCGCACAAGAGGATGGATAATTACCACGGTACCAGGGCCGAAAGGCCTGGTGTAACACGATCGGGCCACTTCTCGGGAAAGAAGGACCTTTTCAGACGGCCGTTTGAATTCGGCTGACCTTCCCCGTTCGAAGGATACTATCTCCTTTAAAACCGTGGAGCCCTCTATAAAACAAAAGTCCTCGTGGCCTCTTAATGACCCGACCTAGCGTGTTTCTCGAGGTCGCGGACGCACGAGCGCGCCACGTCGTAAAATATCGGACAAAATCTTTCCGTCGATGTCTCTCGTCCTTCTCTCTTTCTCTTTTTCTTTGTTTTCCAATTTAAAAAAAAAAAAGAAAAAAAGAACTAACGTTTCCTCATTGGAAACATTTCTATTCGATCGTGATCGATAAATATGAAAATCGTATCACGCGTGTGTTTTATTATCGACGCTGCAACGCTGTGTGTAAACGGCTATTTGCATTATCCTTTAAAACGTGCAACGAAAAGAACAAAGTACGTAACAAAGATCTCTTGCGTACGGATCCCTCCGCGGCGGAATAAATTCTGCAATTCGAGATGGAAGCCGTAACAATTTTTTCTCTTCGGATCCGGTTATTTTCGAGTAACGTTCAAACCAGCCGCAGAAATGTCGCACCTTCGGCCTTAACAACATGATAGAGTGCGAGCGACAGCCAGCTTTATCATTCTTGAGAGCGCGGTCGGTGCGTTAACTGCGGGTGCACGCTAGTGTTTTGCTGGCCCTATTAATAGATACGTCTCTGCGTCTATGTAGTCGCGTACAGTACAGACATTAATAGACCATAAATTCAATAGCTATTTCCACAGGTGAAAGTATCGCACGGCAAATACTTTGTTATTTGACTGAGAAGATCGGTCGTTCAGCCAATAACGACGATAACTCCTTCCTTGCGCGAGCAAGGAAACTATATCTCTGTCGTTTGCTGTTGAATCAACAAAGATGGTTGTTTCTAAAAAGACAATCATGAAAGGAAAAATTGTTTGAATTGTTGGATTTCGCGTGAAAAAAATGACACTTGTAGTTTCTAGAGGGTTTTATTCTACAGGGTTGCAATCATGGTCAAGGATTACGTTACAATGTTTCTAGCCCGCTTGATGAAAAAGAGTGCTCTTCTCAACACGTCTTTTTTATTTATGTTTTCTTCGCCGAAAGATACTTTCCAACCAGTGTTCGCAGGTCATTTTTTTAGTGTTAGCACTGAGCCAATATCGTCAAGCCTTGGTTGGTCATCCAACAGAACCTAGAGTATTTACTGGAAGCAGATAAATCCTAACAGAGCCAGCTGATTATCGAACCCACGAAAGCATAAGGAGCACCAAAAGTCGATTACCCTGGACTCATTAGCCAAAGTATCCAGTTAACAAACCTCGTCATCAAACCCTCACGCATCTCTCCCATACATTTCGCAGTTGAAACAAAACCTGATTGTCCGAGCCAAGATGTACCCTCGAGCAAATATCTCGAAGGAGTCGAGGAGAACTTGGAGAAGTTACGGTCCTCTCGCGTCGGGGCGTCGCTGTTTTAATTATTTCGCTAGGTTTCGTGACGGTGGTTCCGCGGTGGTGAGCGAGGAAAGGCAGGCAGACCGAGGCTGTGTGCACCAGGCGAACACAATGGGGCACCGCCAAGTCGAACCGAGTGAAGGTCTCTCCATCGAGAGAAAAAGAGAGAGAGAGAGAGAGAGAGAGAGAGAGAGCCCTGGTATAACGTTTTATGGCCGCGATCAGCCGTAGAAGTATGAAGTGTCGATAGAGCGAGGCAGAAGCGAAAAGCGGCGAAGATCAAAGGGCCTATAGACGCCGCGTGGTAGCTCGGAACACGCTCCCCTCTCTCTCTCTCTCTTTCTCTCTCCTTTCAGTTCTCGCTCAGTCTCTTTCTTCTTTTACCTCGCCATCCGACTGGATGACTCCTCTCGCTCCAACCACAGCGTGATTTCACCTATTCTCACTCCTCGATCTTCTTTCACTGCTTCCAGCCAGTCTCTTTCTCTCTCACTTCTTCTCTTTTTTTCGTTTTTTCGCCTTTTTCTCCCTATATGTTTCCTTTCGCGTTCTACCACTCCTTCTATTTCGCGACCGCGACCGCGTCTTTCTCCACTTTTTCGCCGCTTTTTCCCCCCCTCGAGACGCGAGCTGCGATTCTCGCGAGGCCATCGGTCCTTCGTGCAGTTTTCCCAGATTCTAACAAGCGAAAGAATTTTTGACGTTTGAGCATTTGTCGATGACGGGTCAACAAGCTGCGTTAAAAACACTCGAGTTTCTTTCGGTTTCTTAAATATCGTAGAATCTGGACAAGAACCAGATGAGTAATGCAACGATAAGAATTTCGGTGTATAGAATATTCCTTTCGAAACTTAATTTTCTCCAAAACCAAAAACAAAAAAAAAAAAGTTTTATCTGAATTATTTGTACAAAACTTGCAGGCAAAGTTCTCTCGAATTTCGCCTAAGGGAATGTTCGTAAAAAGCGTTTTGAAGAGCGGCGGAGGAGCATCAGCGAGCTGTTCGCAAGTTGCGAATTCGTTCCGACGACGGAAACCCCGGCCTGAACGTCGCGTTTCGAAACTAATAACGGCCAATTGTCGGCGTATCGCGTACCCGGCGGTAATTGGACGAATAAATTGAAAAATTAGCAGAACGGGCTCGGTAGCTCTGACTCATCAGTGTCCCTCCAGAGATCCGCCGGTCTGCCGATAATAACAACGGCTGGAATGTCAAACGGTCGCTTCGGCCTACAACGAGCGGCCTAACTCCTTCTTCATTTCCCCCCCGCAAATTGCGAACCTCGTGCCCTCTTATCGGCGTCGTTTTTTGCGATCTGCGAACCTCGGCGTCATCGCGATCGCGGATCACTGTGTTATTTTCGCTGTCTCAATTTTACGATCAAATAGATCCGTCTCACTGCGAAATTACGCAACCGGGGAAACGTTAATTTGCGTTTGATTGAAATTTAACTATTCTGCTAGCGTGTGAATTTCTCTGTACCACGTGAGTGAGAATGTCACGAATACTCTTAAACTAAATAAAGCAAATTTCTCTCTCTCTCTCTCAATTCCTCCGAAGACGAGATCAGGGAAGTTCAAGCTCAATGAAAAAAAAAAAAAGAAATTTCAAGTCGCCCGGAGTTTACCTCGTAACGCGAGTACGTAGAAAAAGAAGAAAAGAAAAAGGAAAGAGAGACAAAGAAAAAACAGTGCAAAGTCTAACCGCGAAGAGAGCGAAGGGGTCAAGAACCGAGTTGCTAATGAGCGGAGGAGGCATCTCTAGTCGCAATCGCATAAATCAGGGCAAAAGGGGCAGAGAACGACGAAGAGATGACACGGTGGAGGAGAGGGGAGAGAACAACTGAGAGTCGAGCAGGAGAGATAGAGAGAATACATACAGTCGGGGCAGGTAACGTCGTATACCTGGTGGGTTCAGGAAAACATTGACACGACACGAGGCAACGCACCCGTCCCGCCGATGACACAGCGGCGCACGTGCACTGCGAGTAGTCGGGCATAAATAATACAAGACGCGGACAAAGATGCCGCCCTCTTGACCATTTGTTTAAATTAAAATTATCCCTGGTCCGAGAGCTGGAGTTCGTCTCCTCTGGTGGTGTCCGTGCGCCGGCTCTTTTATTATAATTGTTAATGGACGCTTGTCTATGCCGCTCCGTCGTCCACCTCTCCGCGTGGCTTATTCGCGCGCTCGTTCGCTCGAACCTCCAATCTGCACCGATTTCTTCCCCCTCTGACACGTGAAATATGATTTACAAGTACAATACGGTACTCCTACGACACTGTAAGGCAATTTAATTTATTTAACACATTTAGAAAATTATACGACACACTATGCATAGTACGCTCCTTATAGATAGATAAGTATAGCTACCTATATATACCTTTATTTGTGCATACGTGAAAACAATTTCATTATGTTATAATAATGTCCCATTTACCGCGTCACAGCTATTCAGAGCTATGAGTTCGCTGTTGCGTTCTGAGCGAGGTGAGCCGAAAAATTATTACAAGTAATCAAACTCGCGAGTACTCGCGAGTGTCGACTTATCGGAGGCATAGCAGTACCGTGACGTGGTTAAAATCGACCGTGATCGCTTGCCTGGGACTTTTATTGGCCGAGGGAGATAGGACGACTGGACACAGTTATCGTGGAAGCTGATGGCATAAAGATGGGCCAGGATCAGGCAGCGACAGGCCAACGAGGTTGGAATAGAATCATCAGGAATTCCGGGCATGACCTTAAATCGACTCCCCGATACCAATCTCTATCGATAGCCTCTCGCTCCGTCGACTCAACTGGATTCTGGAAACACGGCGATTCGTCGAAGATTTTATGGCGGTCATTTCAGACGTCCTGTCGATTCTCATTCGTGGCTAATTGAACGTTTTCTCACAGGGTTCTCACAGCGACCAAACCAAACAGAAGAAAAGAAAGAGAGAGAGGAAAGAAAAGAAAAACAAAAGAAAGAGGAAATCCTGCGACATTCTTCGCAACCTCGAATCGCGATCAGACTCGCCGATCTGCCCCCGTGTCCAAACTAATTTTCCAATTAGCAGCGGGTAGGATTAACTGCGTAAAATTGAAGTTTGAACGAGTCTCGCGAGTGCCATATAGTGCTGCTACGTTACAACTGATTGCAAGTACGCGGTACCGAGTACCGCGTGGTCCCCTGAACAGTATACCTTCTAACGATCGGCTGCTAGTAGAAGCCAGATGTTATCGGACGGCCTGACTCTCGCGGGGCTCGGTCTCGTAGAGATCGGCCGAGACCTCTCCTTACCCGCTGCGAATCTTTCCTTTTTCGCGCGAGAACGCGTTAAAACAGGCAATAAGTAATTACCAGCTGCTATCTGGAGCTGTTACTGTTAATTAAATTATCGTTCTCGCCTGCGACAGAGAGCCAAGCGGATTGGAGCTTGAAAGTAATGAAGAGGCAACTAGGTAATTCCTTGCGCTGTCGGTAATTACGCGCGTACAAATATAACCTGCCTTTTCTCTACACGGCGATGGGTATTATTTTCACGGAAACTTTTGCCAAACCGAGGAGCTGAATGTTCCAATTGACGATTAAAAAATTCTGCAATCGAGCGGAAGAGAAACGAGAGGGTGGTTGCCCGACATAGCAACCCTTCTCGTCGACCGCGTACCGACCAATATGATGCTCCCGTATTCGGCGAACTTAATTCCAGCGATATCGAGGAATCTGTAAGGAAAGGATGCGGGCGATCGAGGGGTCAGAAAAATGTTCTCCGAGGCTATTACTCATATGCCCGTTCAACGAACAGTCGAAAGGCAAGCAACGACTTTAGAAAGAAAAAAAAAAAAAA
>CAJDYZ010009181.1:37703-48702 GCA_903986555.1 Heterotrigona itama
TTCAGAAACTCGTGAAAACCATGCTCAAGCAGTTAATCCCCTTTAGAATCTGAGTATATTTTTGCAATCAAAGGATTTGATGAATTAAAAGTACAATTTTCTTTACAAAGTTTATTCATTTCTTATATGTATATATATATATATATGGGACAATTTTCGCCGCTATGATAAGAATTTAAGAATTACCCTCTCTAAATAATTATCTAACGAGTCGTAACAAAAAAACTCCACCGAACTCAAAAAAAATTTGTTTTCTTCGCTGTTTAACGAAACGATCGAAATTATTCGAAATTATCCAAATTTCGTTCCCGCCATTTATCGAATCGACGGCGGTTAATGAACCGACAAACCACGTAAGTAACGAAGCAAATAAACGAGATAGATCCATCGAACCGGCATCGATACGTTGCGGCTGTGGAAATAGAAACGAAGATAAGCCTGTACACGATTCGCCGTGATTTGTCCGGGGATTATTTCGACAAATCGAGATAACTATCCAGAAACGTTTACTCCATATAGATGCAGGTGTAGTAACCCGTTGATTAGCATGCCACCGTACGTAGATAAGCGGCCTAACTGTGACGATATAGTTGCTTCTGACAGGTCTATAGGCGATTTCACATCCGAGCGAAAATTCACGCGATTGTTGGCTCGCTAGCGTGAAATCGCTAGCACGATTATATGTTTCCAAATGAGAGATTTAAAATAAAATTTCCGGCTAATTCACTGTACGTTACGTTTATTAATACCGTTTATCTGGGACCAGGGTTTCGCTCCGACGCGAAATTTTAGTCCATCATCGTTTTCCATCGATTTATTCATCGGTTGGAGAATTTTATTTATTTAACGCGTCGGCGCGAAGATTCTCACATTACACTCTCAACTTTAGGAAATTGGAGCTTTGATCGACAAATTCATGTGTTCCGTTGCTTTGCATTAATTAACTTTGCAATTTTTTTTTTTTTTAATCTAAACTCGTGCTAAACCTTTCCGAATAATCCAAAGTTGGGATCTCAGAGATCTTCAGAAAATTCGCCGAACAATGGGGCTGAGAACTGGGTAATTTTATGGAAAACTGGAAGACGAATGCTTGAAGCTTGAAAAAAAGAGAAGGTATCAAAGTGTTCACGACAAAGTTTTTGAAAACAAAACGAGTCTCTGCTGGCAGTTCCATTTCCCTTCGCCCGAACGATTTGCCACTGGAAAATGCACAAATATGCACCGAAACATGCACCGTCTGTTCAGTCAGCCGGCGGAGAGGAGAGGAGAGGAGAGGGGAGGAACGATTTTACACGGACAATAGAAATACGTCGACTTATCCTGGGCAACAGGGACCCCGATAACCGTTATCTCGCCGGCTGGTTGGCCGATATTAGCCCGAAAATGCAGCTACGTAAACATCATAACGTGACGGTTTCTAGAGCGCGGGATAGCTTACTTCCTAATAACAACAGGAAGTGCAGCCAGCGAGCAGCACTCAGGCCACGGGGCCTCGTTGTTACCGCCGACGCTCCAGGCCGGCGTGACGTAGATAGGAAGCGAACAATAATTGATCGAACCCTCTAAGCTCCGGCTATAAGCTGGTGATCCTGTTATTGCAGATACGCACGGGCCACGAGCCCCGCCATCCCTCTTCCCGCGTATCTAAACGCACCCGTATTACTACAGATTTGTATCGTGGCCGTGTGCGGGGCGGAACTGGCGGGAGGATTCGTTCCCGAGGACGATGCTCGCTTGCCGAGCAAGCTCGTTCGTCGAGGCGTCAGAACTGAATCGATAACGACGGCAGGAAGAATCGTCGACGGTTGGAAACTCGCGGTGAAATGAAACAAAATCGGCCTCGCTTCCGATGCGCGAACCTTTTGCCTCTAACAGTCGTCAGTCAGCTTTTCTCAAAGACGCATTCTCGCATTAGGCAATTAGGAGTGCTTTTATAATAGAAAATTGTCAAAGTTCAAACGTCTCTAGCATCGTTGAACAAAATTTTTTTTTTTTTTTTTTGTTTTCGTAACTTGGCGCGCCACGCTCTTCAATCTCGAAGATTAGAATCTTCCTCTTTACAACGCGAGCCCTTGAAACTTGCTGCTTCATCGAGTCTTGAATATCAGGTGTTTTAACAGATGACTAAATGAATGATGGAATTCCTCGAATTTTTCTTTCATTCAAAAGTCAATAAAATGATTCAAAAAGATCGTAGAGCATGTTTCGAAGATTCGTCGCAAGGGGTGATTTCGATCTTCAAGATCGTGGCGAAGCAATTGCACAATCATTGTCTGGATGAGTGGAAAACGATCATCGTGCACCACGACGCGTATAAATTCGACTTGCAAAACTCTCCGATACCGCTGAACTTGTGAATCATCACACCAGAAACTACCGCTTGCAGTTGAAAGACCCGGGCCAGCTCGCTGCCTACTGAAATAAATTGCAGTTTAGCCAGAGGAACAAAGAAATAAGGGAAACGTCGTCAGCAAGCGTTGCGACTCTGATGGACCCGTTTGCGAGCGGTGTCAGCCGAAATTTTCAGGCGAGCGGGAGAGGGCTGCATTGATTACGCGGCCTGTCGTTTAAACGCGACCAACGGGAGCAAGAGCGCGAGGAAACGAGAAGAGCCAAACGAACCCAACGTGGCAACGAGATGAGAAGGTTAAAGAGAATATCGAGCAAGTACTTCCTCTTCTCTCGCTGGAGAAATTGGTGGCGGAGGAGAGGGGGGAGGGGGGAAAGGGCGGCAGAAGACGGAATAATATCGTCCCGTGACGAAATCTTTCCGGTAAACTCCCTGGTGGCGTATCTCTGCCTCGGCCTGTTCTCTCCTCGAAACGAAGAGAAAATTGGAAGAGGCGACCGGTTGCGCGCGGAAGAAAAAGAAGGAGGAGGAGGAGGTGTGTGTGGCCCCCTCTGGCTTCTTGAAACGCGCGGAGCGGCGCGCCGGTTCCTCAGGGACTCGCGAATGAAATTTCATTTCGGCAGCAGCCGTAATCTCGGGAATTGTTACTTGACTCGGGTCCGTGAAAGGAGAGCATGAAAGGGATCCTCTTGGATTCGTTCTGTAATCGGTGAAATCACCTACACTTTAACCCCCCGTCCCTTTCTCTCTCTCTCTCTCTCTGTCTGTCTCGAATTTTTTCTTTTTTTTTTTTAGGAATTTTTCCTCTCTCTGCCTCGAGCTCTCCCTCTCTCTCGAATTTTTTTTCTTCTCGACTCGCCTCCGTCTCGAATCGTCCCTCTTGGATTTTCCCTTTCTCGAATTTTCTCTCCCTCTCTTACTATTTTTCTCTTTCTCCATCCTTCAGACAGTGTCTGCCTCTCGTCCTCCCTTTCTTCTTCTTCTTCTTCTTCTTCATCTTCATTTTCTTCTTTCGCACTGAAACGGGAATTTTCACCGTTCGAAACGTCCCGCGTAGGCCGTTCGCCGGAGAGCTTACTGTTCCGCGCACCTGTGTTTTTCAATTGCTTCGAGCCCCGAGCCCCGGCGAAGGTGCAAATGAAGCTTGATAAGGTTGCGAGAGAGTTTCGAGTGCCGCGGAACCGACGCAATCCCGGAGCAGTTTGCTCGATAGATCGGATCATTACGAGGCTTACTGCAGAGACGCGGGCGTGTATTAAGGTAAAAAAGGGGATGCCTGTTTTGTTCCTCCGGGTCGAGAGGGTTTCGCCAGAGAAGTGTTCTCGAACTGTCTTTCGAACGAGCAGTCGAATCTTTATTCAACGAGCTAACGTCTGAACGACGACCATTCATGGAAGAATGATCCATCTGTGAAATAATTTTAAACTTATACAACACGCGATTATCCAGTAACCGATGCTCGATACTTGTAATTTTCATTCGAAGCCTCCGAGATCGCGCCGATTTGACCGATCCAAACAATCAAAAATCCGTCTGCTAACGGGGAAAGAAACGAAGCAATAACTAAATAACATGGAGAAGCAAACAGTTCCCGACGATGGAAACCAATCGTCGGAGTATAATTTCTCTGTCCTTTATCGAAAGATCCCCGGCATTGTAGTCACGGTGAAAAGATTTGACAGAAGTTTTCTTACGTATCGAGCGCAACAATGAGGTCGCAAGGTGGTATTATGAGAGAAAGAGAGAGAGACAGAGAGAGAAGCAGAAAAGAAAAGGAGAAGAACGAGAGGAAGCAGGGAAGAAAAATTGGAGAAATCAGATCGCTGAGAGACGTATACGAATACGTACGCGGATTGTGCCGCGATTTCATTGGTGGAAATAGCCGGTAGCGGCAAAGACGGGAAAATACACGAGTGAATGTCCCTCGCTCCACCACGCCCCGTGGCAATGCGAACTTATTGTACCGGCTACAGTTGTAACTCTCCACTGTCAAAACTCCGCGACCGGAGTCAATCGTTGGACTCTCCGTTTCCGCGACCAGAGTTTCCTCTCGACAGCAGGCACGTACGCTCGGAAATAAATTTAGAAACCCGTCCCCCCCCCCCTCTCTGCGCGCCGCTGCAATAATCTGAGAGCCTGCTTTATTTCCGCGGCGGCAAACGAGGTATCGCTCTAGGCTAAGGGACCCTGGCCTGAAGCTTCCAATAGCAAGCTCCCCGCGAAGCAATCGTTTTAATCGTTTCGCCATATTTCGAGCTTTCGTTCCGGTTCGAGGAAATCGCTGTGTTGGAAGCGAGGCACAGACACGAATCTGACGCCGAGGTCTAGTCCGAGGGATTCGGGTGGAATTCAACGTAACGCAGTTTCACTACGGAAGCTGGGAAATTGTGCAGCTTGAAATTTATCGGGCGGTCGATTTCCCGTATGAAATGATAGAACTTTTTTCATAGAAAAGTGTAAATACGTAGCTCGTAGATGCACAATTCCACGCAGCGTAATTCGAAGACAGGATTTTGTATCATGAGAAATTTAGACCTGGTTTAGTATAAATATAATTTCGAAGCTATTGCCAAATGCCCGATTTCTTCCTTTCTAATTATCGAAGTGAAATTTTACTTGAAAGAAATCTTCGTATTAAAAAGAAATAAACAGACAGAGATACAGTGGATGATGTACGATTCTAATCGCAAACACAGCTTTACAATACCTTTGACGATACAATCGCATCCCCTCCGTCCGAAAGATCGCGACTTTACGACAAAATTGTCACCGCGAGACCCAACCGTTGCAGACGGAACAACAGTTGACAAAAGTTGGAGAATTCGAGGGCGAGTACCGATGCGGACGGAACGATGATCCTCGAAACGGTTCGAAACGAAATTTGCCAAGCCGGTGGAGGGTTGGGTGTGGGTGGGTTAGGTTAAAACTGTTGCAATTTATTCAACTCGAAAGCGGAATGGCGGGGTGACGCGCGGGTCGCGGGATTGCACGCTATCGGGCCATAACAATTATTAGCGTTGCGACGCGCGGCGCGCAAGTGGTACAATAATATGCATAGGAGAGGCTTACAGCGTTTCCATTACATTAGCCTTTCGCGCGAGCACGCGGTCGCGTCAAACGATCCGGAAATAAAGCGGAATTGCGTATCGGAAACTTGGTTGGCTGGCTGCTGGCCAGCCACCGGCAAACCTCCTAATTCTCTTCTTTTGAAAAATCCGTCGCTTTAGTCGAGCTGGGGCCGCCTTTCGCGCCCCTAAGTTTCGTTGCATCCACGTTCCGTCGAGAACCAATCTCCACGAAGATTGAGAGAAACGGAGAAGAAGCGTGTTCCACCGGTCTCTCGCTCGCTCTCGTGTTTCGAGAGGCACGAGAAAAACGATTAAGGATATCGAATTTTCTCTCATTGACGATGTCGATGAAATATTTACTGCCACCGTGAATTATTTCAAACTCTACGAGCTTCATTTCCCTCCCGTCTACGTCGGTTTTCAGGGGAAGTGAGACTAAAATTGATTTTGGAAAATTGCTGGAGCAATTCGAATCTTTCGTAGAAACGTTCGTTGTACACTGTTGCAATGTATCGCGATGGATAAATTTATAGCAACGACAGGTCGGCGCGCGAAACCAAACTAACGGACACTTGTAAAATCTAACCCCGAACGAGCGTGTTTTAAACCAGCTCTAAACTTTATCTATCCACGTATACATATAAAGGCCTCGAATTGTAATGGCAACGAGGTAATGGTACATTGAACAAGACCGTACTATCGATACGACAGTACACATTTTGTGGTGTATAAAACGTACCGAGCTGTTCAAACTGCGCCACCACAACAAAATAACGTCGATTGGTCAATAAGCTCGGATTGTAAATTTTTACTATCGGCTAAAGGAACGACGGAATATCTGAATAGAAATTTGTTTCGTTCATCGAATATTAACGGAAAAGCACTTCCATATTTTTCTAAATGTTGCACTCGCGAATATATCAATCTCCCACAGTTTAGCGATAACTGTAAATCTGCTCTAATCGTTTAACAGAAACCTTTCCAAATTGCCATGGAGAAAGAAAATAATAATAATAATTGAAAAATAATTCAGAGTGCAAAGGGTTGACCCCATCAACCGCGAAATGAAACGAAACACGACGTGATTTGCACTTGGAAATAGTCAGAGGGCTGCGTTACGACGGGGTCCTCTCATTCACCGAGAAAGATTACGAGAGCCGATATATTATTTCGAGAAACGTTGAGCGACAAGCGCGGATCGAACGACGCGAGGTTGGCTGATCTTCGCGAATGAATCGGCCGGAGTTATGAAAACGCCGGTCGGCCAGCAGCCGAGCAGGCTACACGATGTCTTTCAAAAGAAAATCCATTTACCGCAGAAACCGGGTTCTGGGCCGTGTCCAAGATACTCTAATGGCGGCCATTGCTATCGGTGCAATTGCCGCTGCTACTGGCAGCGGCCCGATTATACCGCGAGCTGATATCGTTACGTGAAAGCGATGGCAATTGCCGATATACACTTTTCAGACGTATTCATAAGTTCCGCGCGCGCAAGTCCTTACAGTCCACTCGCTCGTCTCGTGCGAATAGTGCGTCTCTTTCTGGATACGACGGCAATCAATACGTCGAATCGTTTGCTTTATCGATACGTCTCTCTTCAGGCTTCTCGCGAATTTTTCCCAACAACCCTGTAAGCGGTAATTCCAAGTTGCGACCTCGACGACCCGATGTCCGATCGTTGAAACGCGCGCAAAATAGTTTCGAGATCGGTGAAATATTTTCTGGATGAATGGAACAATCTCACTGTTGCAGCGAAGAAACCAGACGTCGGACTTTTGTCTAGTCTTCGCCTTAGTTTTGTGTGTGTCTGTGTGAAGTGTTTCAAGAGTAATTTTCTTGACCGAATATTCGGAATTATTCAGTTAGAAACCACGATTGAGTTTGATTTCGTTATCTCTGCCCCGGACTTTCGATCGAAACAAGCTTTCGCAGAATTATTATTATTCCAGTGAACGTGATCACGTCAGATTATGTTGCGACGATGGTAGAACGCGGTCGTTCGAAAATCAGGAAATTCGACCAGAGGACCAAAAGGGCTTCTGGCTTCAGCGTTCGTAAGGTCTCGCTCGCCGAGACGAGGCGGATCTGGAAACTCTGGACTGCCGCGTGGAATCTGCGTGCACGCATCGCGGAGCCATACCGGAAACGGCAAGGTTCCGTGTTTCAGAGCGGACTTAGCGGCAGCGACAGAGTGGAGACAGAGACAGAGAAAGAGAGACAGGCGAAGGACGGAGGCGGGAGGATTAGTGGAGCTGGTATTGTTGCCGGCCGCGTATTCGAGCGAGTCGCTCGTGTTTCGCGTCGTTCGCAAAAGCAAGCGAGCAGGCTCTCCTCTGTGTCCGGCGCAGCCTTATTTCCTGGCATTACGATCTCTCGTTCGCAAAAGCGCGAGAGGACAGAGGGGCGGCAAAGTCGATTCGCCCGGCCGTTTCGTTTGATTACACTGTGACCCGCGATCCGATTACGCCTCCGCCTTCCCCTCTCCGCTTGGCGTAGCGCAGCGAGTACCTTGTACGAGTTCGCGCGAACTTTCCGACGCGAAAGACGCGCGACACGCGGACACGTGTGCAGCAATGGCCGCCAGCCCGGCTACGTGGATTTGACGGAAAGCTCGATCGCGTCGGCAAGTTGAAGAAGAGTAACGAGAATCGATCTTTCTCGTGACTCGGATCCACCTTCGTCATCTCGAAGATTGAACATTTTCTCCTCGCAACGAGCCCACGAAATTTGCCGTGTCACTTTCCTTTCTTCCCATTGGACTTTGAACTTTGTTGGAATCGAACAGACAAAAACTGAAGTCCGATGAAACGGCGAGAAAGAAGTGGTAGAGCGAGTTTCAGTCTTCAACACACCATGGTATTTGTCAAATTTGATCCACGTACAAACAGAGTGTCGATTTCAAAAGCGTCTCTATACTTGCGAAAGTTCGCATTCGAAAGATAATTGTGTGTTAATAACGCACAGCCGGGGAATTAACCTCGCCATTCGAGGAACTCGTGAATTTTCGCTGCACTCTCGATAACTTAATTAATGATCTCACTTAAGCAATATTTCTCCGCCGAGATATCTTATTCCTGGGCAAATGTACAATAAGGCTATTAATCACGCGGCTCTCCCCATTCAGACTTATTGTTCGCGTATTCGCGAAAGTTGGTACTCGTGGCTCCTATTCTTCGCCGAAATTTCATCGGTCGTCCATTATCATCGTATCCCAGTAACCTAATTTTCGGGCCAGGAGATTAATCGTGTAATTCAAGTTCGGTAGAAACGGAGACTGATAACGTGTATATATATGTGTGTGTATGTACAAGAGAGAGAGAGAGAGAGAGAGGGGATAGTATTATAGTCGGATTCGAGAGTCAGCTCTGCTCGATTTCATCGTTTCCCACGAATAAGAGCATAAATCAGACAAAAGAGAAAATTAAATCGCGAACGTTCGCCTCCGTGGAACGTGAAGCCGATTCTAATAGTCGTCTTTCCATTTCCCTGCAATTTTTCCTTTCTCTCTCTCTCTCTCCCTTTCTCTTTCTTTCTTTCTCTCTCAACGGATAGATTATCCGTAAATTTTCTTCCAGATTGACGCTCCTCGCGGTTCTACTACAACCGTATCGGCTGTACTTTTTTAATTAGCAATTTCCTAGGAAATCACCTATTTCAAATGAGAAATTTCGTGTTTCTCGGGTATTTGGAAACCTTCTCGAATCCTCGAGTCCTCGATCGGGAGACGAGTCCTTAATCGTTTCCACTTCAGTTGCTCTTCAATCGACAATTTCGCTTCGTTTGTTATTTACAAAAACACCGACCTCCGCTTCGTTACCTTATTATCCTCGAATAAATAATCCTTTGCCGATGTTCTGCATCTCTCATTCTCGGTAATCTCGAACGTGCGATCAATTTCTCTCTCTCTCTCTCTCACTCTCTGCGATAAAGAAACGAAAAGAAGCTTCATCGTTTCGAATAATTTCCATTTATTTGCAGTAGTTTATCGATTCGGAGACCTTTCTCGTTATCCTCTCTTGTTAGCGCGCGGCTCGCGCGGGAGGAAAAAAGTGCACCTCCTTTCTTTTTGACATCTGGATTCTCCGCGCGCGGATACGTCGGCCGATCGAACGATGGCGCCAATGTTCGTCGCCAGGGGTAGAGATGGGCTCGAGTATCTCGCAAGTACTCGGTTCGAACCTTCGACAAATATCTCCCTCTTTCTAAATATTTCCAACAATATTTTTTGCAAATACGTATCCTAGAATCCAAAGGGTTTTGAACGAAATGAATACTCGAGGAAATGAAAGTACAATAGATAGTACATTAGATAGTAAACTCTGATATTCGAGTCGTTTCATCGGCATGAACGTTTCGCTCATTTTTTTTATTCAACCAAGCTTTCTATTCTCTATTTCACTGAAAATTGCATCGAACATAACCGGGAAACGATTCGACTCGGGGAAACGAGTGATCCAAAGACACTCTCCGAGTGTTGCAGATGTTAGAAGTGTTGACGAGGTGATTTTTCGACACTGTCGAAAGCGAGTGGGTTCGAAATGTTCGTTGACTGGCGGAAGGTACGTGTTGGACTCGACGCCATCCGTAGCCTCGACAGCCTCCCCGATCGGGAGGAACAATCGAAAACGAGTATCGAGGCCAGAAGAGACAATCGTCGTCCGACCGGATGGACTTTGTCGCTTCCACCTCCGATTATCCTTTGACCGACCTACGGATGAGACAATAATATGAGAGAGCCACTCGTCGAAAAGATAAGAGGAGAGCTCGAGCGCGATGGTAAGCGAGGACGAGACCTCCCCGGAACCGTTATTTCTCGTTATCGGTTGTTACGTGTGCGAAACAAACGAATCCGACGACGACGACGGCCAGAGAACCCTTTGTGCTCCTGACCGAGCACCGAATCCACCCGCGACAATATACTCTTTTCGTTTCTATCCTGCTCGCCGCTCTTCCACCGGGGCAAACTTTCAAAACGATCCCATCGATCCGAGAGAAACTGGTTTATGGCCTCCGTACAATGCTCGTCACCGTGAACATCGACGCTTGCCACGAGCGAGCGAATCTTTCGACGAGATTGCGATTGAGATGATGAACGTTCAAGTAGGCGTTTGGAAATTTCGTTCGTCGACAGCCTTTGTATTAACAGCCTTTGCACTCGACTCCATTTTCTATTAAGGAGACATCCTACTCAAATCTAGCTCGGATTTTCTCCTTTTATAATTTGCTGATCGTTATAACGAACGTGTACATTTGATATCGTACGATACGACGTATAAGAGTATAATATATGAACAGCCTAGAGTGAAGGCTACAATAACGGCGTAGGGAGAAGAAAGGAATTGCAAAAGGAGAAATTTCTGAAGACAGCCCTTTGAGTCAATCGATGCTCATTGGAATAAAATTCGCACAAACTACGAAAGTCTAAAAAATGGCGGATGATATTACTTTTCCAGAGATTAAATACCATGTAAATTTATTTCTTGTATTTTAGAACTTTTCTTAAAAATTTTTCAATACTTTAGAGCATACAGAGTATGTCTTGCAGATATATTCTAGGAAATAGCTTGTAAAAAAAAAAAAA
>CAJDYZ010009185.1:18059-28120 GCA_903986555.1 Heterotrigona itama
GAAAACTGGAATGTTAAGTAATTGCACATTAAAATGTAAGATGATGATGTTAAGAAAGAGTGGATAATTCAATAATTGGAGTTAATTGTGATTGAATGATCGATTCGATAATGTGAACTAATCGCGAATGAGGCAACTTTCAGGAAACGGAATTTTCCAGGAAAGATTCTTAGAAACGCTTTTCTGTTTCAGTAATCGAATTTTCACACATTATCCAATCATCTTCTCAATCCTCGAGGAAAGATTTTATTTTACAATAAAGATATTCTCAGAATATCGGACACACACCAGGTTCTAATTATCCAAAATAAGGCACGTTGGTTAATTCCCAATTTCCCCAGCAATTATTAAAAAGTTTTCAAAATTTACCAATTTCTCTCTTCTGAGACCAGAAACAACGCTCTACAAAAATATTAGATTATATAAGTTCTTCCACATCGTCAATGATGAAATTATCGTGTATTATACTTATAGGTTGATTATTCTTCCCAAACGAGTCAAGTGACTCTGATTTTGATCAAGAAATCGTGTTCCTATTTTTTAAAAATTGTATAATCACTTTTCTTCTACTAAAGTGGTATTCCAATGTTAATAATATAGTAAATGTTTCAATAAACTTAAATTGATTGGTTGACGAGTCAAGAAGTCCAATGATAAATAGTTCTTTTATTTTACAAATTTTAGATATTTATAGCGTTCGTCTTTTTTTTCTACTTGCAACATTCTTCCTTTGTTCAACGTGAGTGGATTATATACATTGTCCATTGGATTTTTTACGAAATATACTTTTAACATCCTCAAATATTTGCAACACCAAGAGGCGAACGAATTCATCACAAAGTCTAATATTTCAAATCGTCCGAGTACTGCATTTAAAATTTAGAATTAATATTTTAGTTTATACTTTAAGATAGACCAATGTTTTCAACGCACGATATGTTTCCATAATTTTATTATGCCTGTCAATGCGGTTGAGTCACTGGATTTTCTATGAAACATACGTCTAACATCCTCGAAAACGTAATATTCGACGAATGCTCAAGTATTCGCTTAAAAGTGACGAGAAAGACAGTGCAGAGTGCCCCTGTTGGATTTTCCCTGCGGATATCACCAGGCGTTATCTACCGTTTCAGCGTAGCTCGCTATCTGGCTCTCCTTTCAAGCTTCTCTCTGTTCCCTTCTCTGTTCGCGTATCTTGGAAAGGGGTAGGCGCGTAACTAGCCAGCGTGACTGGCGATAACCGATCCCGCGCTTCCTACGCTGTTTGAAAATTAACCGGACAGGATGGGAACAATTAGCGTTCGGCTCGCGTAATCGTCGAGGACGCGACAAGATAAAACGGCACGGCTAACTAAGCCGAGTTAACGGCACCTAGCGGGTTCTCTGGTCGATTTTTCTCCTCGACTCGTTTCCTTATCGCCTCCGATACGTTGAATTGCAAAAATCTGACCGGCGAGTTATTTCGTGGGAGGATGTGGCGAGTCCTTTTATGGGCGACAGAGGAGAGAGAGAGAGAGAGAGAGAGAAAGAGAGCGAGAGAAAGAACAGTCGGTCGTCGAGCGATGGAGATTGGAACCGGGGGACCGGTATCTAGCAGCTGTCCAGGCTAATTACAGGTAGTAATGAGAGATTAATCTGAATGCGAAGATGGAAACACGGGGTAACTCGGCTGACTAGATTTATGCGGCTCGCGGTGCCGCGTGTTGGGATTTATGGGAGACTCGTAAACGCCAGTTAGGGGATTCAATTATATACTTTGAGACGGCTCTTCATGTCATTCACTTCTTTTCGCAACGTCGAAGAGAACGAGAATTTATATTGTCGATCGACTGGATAATCGGCGGGGGAAAGAACAATGATCAACGTTCTACGAATTTTCAGATTTCGAATCTCTTCGTTCCGTTGGTGAAATACAGAAATTTATATATAAACGCTTCGTGATGTGCATCTACTCGAACGTAGTAGAAAGGAAGAGCACAATCAATATCTCTCTCTCTCTCTTCAAAAAAGTCCCCCAAGTCCGGTATCAATATATTAATTTCCAATTTCAATGTAATCATGCTAAGTATCTCATAGTCACTTCTCGTTCCTCCGGTATAAATTGCCATCAATCGGCTGGAAATTAGCAGAAAAGAACGAAGAGTGCAGGAAACTTCCTGTTGATGTATGCTAACTCGTGGCAGCAAGGAGTCGTAAAAGGGAACAGCCGGCACGACGGTTCGATTAACCGGCTGTGCGAGCGATCGGCAAGGCTACCGGCGGCGAATCAATTAACCTGTATAAAGCAGGGGGGTCGAATCTCTCTCGCGCGACGAATCGATGCGTCGCCGGTGATAACGGACGTGCAAAAAACTATTTTAATACAGGGCCCGATCGTCTCGACCTCGATCGATGGTGCCGTCATTACGGAAACAAGAATCTCCACTTAACTCGATTTTAACCGGCAGTACAGACGAGTGGCGAGCCCTTCGATCTCGTAGCCGATTCTCAATTACATATCGGTCGCAGCGTGCGCGAGACAGCACAGAGGAAATCGAAGTTTGATCAAGATGTTAATATCCCGGTCGATTGATAAATGCACGTGATTATGAACGTCGCGGCGATCGGCGGGACGTGATCGGCGAGGAAGGGACATTCTCGTACGTGGAAAAGACGATGTATTTCGAGAACGAGTCCATTCTTGCCTCCTGGATGTCATCGTCAAACGAAATTCTCACATTCGACCCGTTATATTGTAAGTGGTTATATTGTAAACGTTGTACAATTCACACTAAAACTATCAAAATTGTCAAAATGACCATTTGAATATTTTTGTTAGATATTTTACAAATACAAAACAGTGTATTTTTGGAGATTTGAAAAATACATAAATACAAGTTTGTGTTGTACCGTATTGTATTATAAAGATTTTCTGACACTACCAAAATGGTCAAAATGACCATTTGAATATTTTTGCTTTGTAGATATAAAACAGTGTATTTTTGGAGATTTGAAAAATACGTAAATAAAAGTTTGTGTTGTACCGTATTGTATTATAAAGATTTTCTGACACTACCAAAATGGTCAAAATGACCATTTGAATATTTTTGTTAGATACTTAAATAGATATAAAACAGTGTATTTTTAGAGACTCGAATGACTCTTCTTCGTAAAATACATAAATAAAAGCTTGTGTACCCTATTATGTATTATAAAATATTTTTCTGCTTCTTTTACTTTAACTGGTGTCTGGTGGAAATTTTACACTTTAGTCGTCGGTAGCTCCAGCATTAAAAATTATACAATTTTACAGAATTTTTATTCGAACAAGATGAGATTTTCCACTCGGTAACTTATCGATACAAAAGAATGCTGAAATTTTGACAGAATTTTATTTTATTTAAGAGCGAATACAGTTTTAACCTGTAATATACTTTAACAATAAGCACACTAAATGTCAATATATGTAATTAGAATGTAAACTATGTTATAATAAGTTAAATTATTGTCACCAGACAATGTTTATTAAATTTGAAGGAAACGACATTACTTATGGCTATCCCTAATAATTTTTGAAGTGTTGCAACCATGGTCAAGGATTGTGTTACAATGACAACGTCACTAGTCTGCTTGATGAAAAAGAGTGCTGGCTTCTTCTTCTCAGTACGTCTTTTACATTTATGTTTTTTGACAAATCGAAGGAGCGTAGATGATCAACTACTGGAATTTGTTCGATGAATGAATGTTCGCAGGTCACTTTCGGAGGACTATTAGTGATTCAGCGTTAGCAGTTGGTCATCCAACGCAACGTTTTCACTTATAACGTATTCCGGGCTCTTTTGTATAATCGAATCGATATCGTTTGTGTATTATAAGGCTCTCTCGTGTATTCAATAATTAGCAAGCCGGCGAGAAATATATACGTTGGAAACTATGAAATTTCTTCAAATTTATTATATAACGTCACGTTTACGAAGACACCGGCTAGCAAACTGAGAAGTTTCATCATACGCGTGTGATTTTTTCCCCCTTCCTTCTGCGTTTCAAGTGACATTCTCTGTTATAATTTATTTCCGCCATCGGCGGATGGAAACGAGAATGATGTCAGCCATTTGCATATCACGTTTCCCAGAACGCACGGTCACCTTAGCGTCTCATTCTCGAGTAATACCGAAGTTGACCAGGACAGAATGAATTAAAGTGAGAGATTCTAGAAGAATATCTAACCCAAAGGGCAGAGATTTCGTTTCGTTTCCTATTTCGTTCCTCCAACATGGAATCAAAGGAACTTGGCTTCTCCCGTTTCTTCAACGCGTACAGCCTCGGCTCGTTTTCGAACCGAGAGAGAGAGAGAGACGCACATACACACACAGAGAAGAGAGCCGTGACCCTCGGCGACTTTTCGCGCGTGCACGGAAGCGGATCGGTGTAAAGGCTCGGTGGAGATTCGTCAGCGTGGCACCCCGCGGCGCGAGAGGGTAGCGCGGTATCGAGCGTGCTCTGCGGTTCTGTCGGAGGCGCTGGACCGAGAGAGCGGGATCGCTCGACTCTCGGCGAGCGGGTCGGGGAGGGTCGACAAAGCAGCGGAAGAAAGGAAAGAAGGCTCTCTCGGCCGACCGTAGCGAGAGAGAAAAAGCACGGAGAAGAAAAGCGCGGTAACGGAGAATAGGCGCGAGAGAAGGTGCACAAGGAGGCGGGCATATGCACCGATATGAAACATTCCCCGGAGTGTAACTCTATATTATTATCCTCTTTCACACCTCCCTGCACCTCTATGCGCGAGAGCAGCCTTGGCAACAATCAACGAGTGGCTCCATTGTCTCTCATTGTCGTGCACGCGAGCGCACGAGCACACGCGCTCTCTGAATGCGCGCTCAGGGTCCTCTGCATCCCTCGTCTCTGCATCGGAGAGACTCTCTGTCGCCTAACCGGTCGACCTGCTCTCTCGAATTAATTAGCCTCCCTCCCGATCTGGCTGTGCTAATTAGCCGACCGTAGTTAGCTCGGCACTCGGTGTTTCTCTCGGACTCTCTCTCGTTTTGTTTGGAAACGATTGGAAAGCGAGGCGCAGGCTCTCTTCTTTCGACTTTCACGCCGCACCGACACTCTCCAGAATGATCCCCAACGGCGGATTACACAGGGTAGGATCTCCCCCTCCCCCGTCCCTCTGTAACGCGTTATACGAAACCAAAAGCGCAAAAAGTGAAAACTGGACTTTAAATGGCTCTTTCTTTTTAACACGACAGGGGATAATATGAATTTTGTTTCATTTTGATACGAGACAGGAAAATTTTTTCACCCTGCGTACAGAATAATTCGGCCACTCTCAGAGGATTTAAGTTCCATCGTTTCTCGTTTCTCGGGTGCTGTTAAATTTCTTGCAAAGTTCAAGATTACAACCGATCAAGAGTTTCTAAATTTTTCTTCCAACGATGCAAGTCACATTACTCGGCTTGTTTTTTCGTGGAGATCTCTGGAGTCGTGGTTAAAAAATGTGGCTCCTTATTTCCGACATTAAATAAGGATTGCCTTACTTTAACAATCTACGGCCAGTATCTACTTTGTAATTGAGACAAATTCCTTTTCGATGGAACGCAACTAATTCTGCACGGAAATAACTGTCCCAAAAAACGCGCAAGATTTTCGAATCAATTAAAAAACGCACACGTTTCTCATACCACGAATGAATCTTTTCCAGCAATCTTTTAATCGCGTATATACTTGTACGAAATATCTCGGTATTTTACATTTTACGTAGAGATCGTAAAAGTATTTAAACGATTGTCGATTATCAATTCGAACAGTTTCTAATCGAAATTAATTCAAATAGTATCTGATCGAAAATCAGGTTTGACAAATGACTTTGGAAAAAAGTCCGTCAGTATTTCGCCATCAGGCATCGATCTCATATACATCCGGAATATAAACCTTCAATTTGTATTTGTATTCAATCAGTTTGAAGAATTGAAATTGAAAATTCAAAATCATACACCGTAGGACTGGAATTTGCTTTTTCCTTCAAATCATAAGTCTCCATAATTTTCACCTCGATATTATGACTCAATGACTCGCGAATCTAAGCGAAAGTTAAAGCAGATGCGCCCTTTTTGAACGTTTGTACCAATATTTTTTTCATCAAATGCACGCTCCGAGCAGGTTGTAACTTCCACGCTCATCTCCAGATTGGTTCGATCACGACGATCTCTTCGGCTCGCGATTAAATTTCTTCCTTTCCCTGTTACTCCGCGGCTTACAGGTTTTTCTTTCGAGCGCTTCTCTCTCTCTCTCTCTCTCTCTCTCTCTATTTTTGCACGCGAGGTCGCTTTTTTCCAAGACGCGATTGCTCCTCTCAGCTAGAGAGAGAGATCCAGCAGCGAGGATTGTGGAATTATCTAGATGGACGTTTCAGCGACCGAGTTTCCGAGTTAATTCGCCTCGGCTCGACAGATATAACGGGCTTGCGCCGCTAGAAAAATATTAACAAGACCCCGGAGGGTGGGCAAGGGAGGAATAACGCGAACCTAATTAAGAGTACGTACGAGAGCTGAATTTCTCGGAACTGGTTCCCGGGGAGCCGATTAGGCCACCGGCGAGACGACGCTTCCAAACACGGCGCCACGTTTGCGCGAACGTCTGCAGCCGAGGGAGGCACGAAGCGCGTAATTCAGGATCAAACGCGAGGGGGAGGGGGAGGGGAAGAAAGTCGACGACCGTGTTTAATTCCAATAGGACGAGGTATACTCGGGGAATTTGCGTTGCGGGCTACCTCACGACCACTTAAATGCAAATATAAATATCGGTATAAAAACACTTGTCAGCGGTGGTTACCGGCGAAATATTGTTCGTTTCCCTTCTTTCCTTTCCTTTTACATGTGAGAGACGAATAACACGTTAACGGCGTAGAAACAGGCGAAACAGCGGAACGTTCTCTCCCCCTCTCTTTTCATTTCCGCACAAAGAAGCACATTGACCCGCGAGATTTGTACAATTCATTCTGCCACTTTAAACACGCGCGTACGTGTACACACGCGCGTGTGTACTTACTCGGTGCATGCATTTGCACTTTGCATTATCGTTTACATTATTCATATATACATATATATATATATGTATACTTTCGTCGCCTATTTCGAACTCCCGTTTCAGTTTCCGAGGTCCTTGTTCCGTTGTCGGGAAGACACGCTTTCACCCTGGTGTTGCGAGCGAGCTCGTAATTGAATTATGTCTGATCGATTTCGTCGCGAAAGCGTTCGAAAGACGGAGTTCGGCTTCTGGGTACAAACTCCAAAGTGTGTATTTAATTTCACATTTCATGGACCGTGAACTAGCCTCGTCTGTCCGAGAGTGATAATTTTCACAGAGGTACAGAAGCTACTTCACTTTAAGCGTTCGATAAATGCCGAGAGTCGTGTACGACGATGATCACTCGTGATGAGAATTGGAACGATTCTTCTTCGGTGAATCACTACAGGGATTCTGATTAACGATTTTTGTTAGAACTAGCCCGGGGATGGCCATCACACTTCGAGAAAAAAGTTGCTTCGAGTGAGCGCTACTAAATTATAACAACAAAGACGTCTTTATAAATAGTAAACATATCAGAGGGACATTAAAAGAAGATGAAATAATGGGATTTATCAGTTTGTTTGCCTGCAATCGGTCATTCTCGATCGGTGCTTATTGTTAATTAATTTCATGGAGGAGAAAGCTTGTATGGGTACTTCCATATATATATCTGTGCAAATCCTTTTTGAGGTGATTTTGGAAAAGCTTCGAGAGGTAGGATCTTCCAGAAATTTATCAAATCAACATCTCACGTATTAAACTAATGAGAATTGCAATTCTTTCGGTCGGCACCAAAAGGATTCATATCACTGCGCCGACACTTGGCAATCGGGCCCCCATCAACGTATTGCTGTCTCCCTATCTTTACATTCTCTCGACCAGGAAGAATAAATGTCGTTAATAAATTCTTCTAAAAATTAAAATCCCAAAGGATGCTGAATGATTTTCCGATGCACGCAGGCTATCTACGATACTCGCGATACTTCTCGTCCGACGGGTAAGAGAATCGCCGGTGCAACGTTGAATCGCGATTCGTTCGAGCGTATCGCTGGGTAATCCATCAGGGTCCGTGTCTCCTTCGTCCTGGCTATTAAATAATTCAATGAATCGGCCGATATAGAAATACGGCGGGGCGAAAGGAACGATAGAAGAAAATGCGACGGAAGACGGAGGGAGGGTAAGAGAGAGAGAGAGAGGGAGGGAGAGGGAGATGGAAGAAGAGACAGTTAAAGGGAAACGGTAAAAAATGACGATAGCGAGGCAAGAACGGTTACGCACGAGGGGCCCGGGGTGATCCGATGCGTGACATTGCTCATTCGAGGAGGAGTCTCGCGCTCCTTTTTTCCTTTCTCGCGGCCGCATTGTCGGCGCCGGTTATCGCGCGCTAATGCGACGCTAATAAGAGGTGTCTCCTGTTTCGAGAATCGTTCCTCTTTTTGCTCGGTGCTCGTTGTCAGCATCACGTACGGAAGTTGCCCGGTGTCGTCGACCGGTCGACAATCAGCCGAGCCCGGGCCCGATAAAACGGCTCCGCTTGAATTCCATTAAGATAGAGCCGTGAATGGTCTTTTACTTATTTGGTGGTCTCTGTGTTTTTAACCTCGCCTGTTGAAAAAAAAAAAAAAGAAAAGAAAAGAAAAGAAAATTGTAAATAATCTAATTTTCAGGCTACCACGTTTCATTACATTATTCGTCTTTTTTATACCGCTCTTCTTACTTCGTTGAATCTCTTTTTTTCGCGAGTGTAGATTTTGTATAATTTCGTACATTTGAGTTCTAAGCAAGGATCCACAGTATAATAATTATGATTATCGTACACGCGGTTGAATTCGTTCGTTTATTCATTTATTAATTCTAGAAAGCGAGGAAGAATCTCTGTAAGAGACGATAATAATAAAATCACATATGAATAAATAATAATAAAATCTAAATACCGGGATTAATTAAAAAGAAAAAAAAAAAATCAACGATATTCAATCGATATTTACGATTCACATCAAAATACGAAAGAAAATCATTGAGACTAAAAGTTATTAGCTAAAGTGTAAGTTGTCTAAAAGAATGTTAAAAGATTCTTGTGAATTGAATAAAAAAGGCGTCCCACGAATTAGCAAACTGACAGAAAGAATCGTTTCTTCGTACGATATAAAATATGCAACGGTTCTGCGAAGTTCTATAATTCACGGCAATATCTTTCGATATTTCCTCGATGCACTCATGAAAGGTTGAAGTATCAGAGAGATTTAGCTTAGATCGATAATCACGATATTCTTGATATACCACCTGGTCATCGATGTGATAGAACAGGTTCGATGTCGATTCTGAATATTCCGATAAGAAAAGCAAATGAATTTCCTAAAAAAAGAACAAGATTTATTTTCTTGCGTTCTTTGCGTAATTTTTTAATTAAAATGGACTCACCCTTAGAACTCTTAGAAAACTTGGCGGGCATAATTGTTAAAAAATGATTGAAAAAGTTTAAAATTTTGATCCTAACTTTTACGTGATTTTAACCATAACGAGTGACCAAATCGTACTTTTTGAACTCGTCGGTATGTTATCACTGGATAGAAATTATTACTAAAAGGTAATAAATTTCGCAGTTTTGGGACAAAACAGATTCTCGCTGCGCGTGGCACGTCAGCGGAAAAGGTTAAAATGGATTTCGCCGAAGAATTCATCGACTCGTTCTATCGTTAAAAAGAACTTGATGGAGACGACTTGTTGGAAGAAAAGGATCGAAGAAGATTTAATTTCCAACTGAAACTCACTTCCGAGAGCTGAGCCCGAAATGCTTTGTCATAGGAAGCAGCGTTCCTCCTAACAGGACGAGCCCGTACCTGCTCACTTGCAGCTAGCGGATGCAATCCTAGCGACTCTAAACTCGGGACCATCTGCATCCGGTGTAACACAGCGAGTGGAACATTGTCTTGAAGCCCAGCAGGCTGATCTCTCCCGCGTGTACTCGTTCGTTACGAGTTCTCTTTCATCCTGTTTCTCTCTCTCTCTCTCTCTCT
>CAJDYZ010009202.1:0-15901 GCA_903986555.1 Heterotrigona itama
TTTTTATAGTAATGTACAATACAAATAGTTGTTTATAGTAGTGTAGAAATTTGATTTGCAATTGGCAATTTGTGAATCTTAATGTAATTGATGCCAAATGTATCTTCATCAGCATGTCAAATGGTAATCATTCTCTATGTAAAATATGAGATTGTATACCAAAGTATTTCTTCAGTGTACTAATTACAGTTTCAGTTTTTGTTTCTTTTTCAAAGATTACTAATATTTACGAGACTAATATTTTGAAGATGTGACAAAGTATCTCATAATCAGTCTACAAGGAAATATTACATGAATTTGTAATTTCATACAAACGAAGGTCAAACTGATCCAATTTTCATGTAAATTAATTATTAATACGATCTTAAACGTTTTTACCTTTTTTTAAATTTTACAGAATTTGAATGAAAACACATGCTTGCATGTTATTATATATCTTCATGCATTTCGAAGAAAATGAAATTCGAACAACTAAATGATGAAATTCAATTTATCGACGAAAATTCTAATGAAACCTAATTCTACTCCGTACTCGGATAATTTGAGCAAACTTTTATTCGAATGATAAAGAAATGATAAACAATTGAAAGCATCATTTTTATCACGAACAATAGATAATTTTTTTATTCAAATAAAATATCAAAAATAATTTACTTTATACTTCTGATTTCCAAGGAGAAGCTTATTCTTCGGACTAGATAAAACAGATATCTATAATAAGTGATTTTTAATTTTCTTCTATCTGTTATCTATTGTACATAGTTACGCAAGTAATATCGTTACTTTCTATGAACATGATTTCTTGCTGTTTATTTAGAGAAATAATATCTTTTGCAACTGAAGACAAAGTGAAATAGATAATGAAATGGAATGAAAAGAAATGGCAAGGAAACCCGTAGAAAATGTTATGGGAAAAGAAATTCAAAACAATTATGGTAAAACAAAAAAGCAAAAAATTCACGTTGTGAAGACTCATCTTTCCTTTGTTTCCAGTTCTTTAATACGATCATGCATCACAACGTGCGCGAATAATATTTACACATTCACGTTGCAAGTAAAATAATTTTTTTATACATTAATTTCTTCACACACCATTGTAGTGAAATATTTACCCATCTTTGTATCGCATAAAGTCACGTGCACAGACAATCGATTGCAACGTGCGCGACGTAAGACAATCCGGAAGTGCCAGCAGTGATTCGAAAGATGAAAAATTCTAAGTATTGCAGAAATCACACGTACGTTGTTGATAGCAATAATGCAATCAATGTTAGACACTTTACTATCGTCGCGACGTGCATTCGTAGTATGCTGTCGCAATTGTCTATACACGTGTCGTAGATATGATTTTATACAGCGCAACGATGGCAATCGATTTCTCTACTTGAAAAATAATCGAGCAACAAGAATGAAACTTTAGAGGTTTGAAGTAATGGAAATTAGCTTCGAATGTTTCTAAATCATTAAATAATTAAAAAAAAAAAAAATCGCTATGTTTCTACTTGCAAATTTTAATGATAGAAATATCTTTTTTAAGTGAAGATGTTCTGGTTCTTTGTTATTATTGTGTCAACCATTTTTTGATTCTGATAAAGACTGAAATCTTTCCAAAACCAAGCAACTTTAGTGATGAAATATTTGGAGGAAGAATGTTTGTCGAAATCAATTTAAAGTTGATCGATATTATCAAATTAGTGACTTCGATCAATGCGATCCTATAAGTTATAATTACTAATAAGCTAAGAAAGATTTATTTCAAATAATCGTTTCAGTATCTTAGAATATTATGATTAAAATCAAACTTATATTTCAATCAGAACGAAAATGAATAATTATTTTCAACTTTGATAATGACACACAATTATTATTAAATGATATCATTAAATTAATTAATAATTTAAAATAATTATTTTTAACATTGATAACGTGAATAATTAATTTAACATTGCAAAGTAATGCAAATATTTTTATTTCTTTTATTTATTTATTATTATTATTTTTTTTCCCAGTTTTAAACTTTCCAATAATTTACTCGATTTCGATTTCAAACATGTAATTTTAATTCCAAGAACATTCACTAGGTTAGATATTCGAAAAAATTATTTTAACAAAAGATTTATTCAAAATACAGGGTAAAGATTGAAATGAAAAGTTGTTTCGTTCATAATTCAATAATAAAATAATAATAATAAAAAAAGAAGATTTTCGTCTTCAAATGAACTAACACTTAGTTGTTTCAATTAACATCTAGCTGAACAAGATGATATATTATTTAAATCACTACTTTTAAAGTATAAATATTTTTGAAGTATAGAACTTTGCTTCAATGTCTATAGCACTTGATTTATAAACGTAGTTCTTGTATAACAAACAATCGCATCGATCACAATAAGTTTGAAATATATTGCCATAATTTATTGAATAATACCGCCAACATATTTACATATCCGACTTCGTCTTATCGCTCTAAAGAGGTGAAAGGCTAACGAGCGATACAAGAAGACGTGATTTTTCACTTTCGACAGTTTATAACGAACGGATGCAAGTTAATTGCCAGTTAACGTCTAACAAGCAACACCTATCGGGTGTGAAAAAAAATCTCTGACAATACGACAAGGCGGAAAACAGTTCGCGGAAATTTCCTTGTCTAGAAAAAGAATAAAAGAAAACTGATTCAGCTAGATAGTATTCAAGTACCAAGAACTATCAAGAAAAACATCATAAAAACACGTGCATGCAAACAGATAATTTATCGCGCCGCGATTTATAAAATGTAGATCGTATTGTCGTTGCTTCAGTCATTTCGATCATGTTTCGGTTGGCGTTCGTAGCGTGTATCCTGTTCGTCTCATGGGGCGCGGCGGTGAACGTGAACTGGTACAAGAACATCATCGTTTACCAGATCTACCCGAGGAGCTTCAAAGATAGCAATGGCGACGGTATCGGCGATCTGAAAGGTATCACCAGCAAGTTAGAGCACATCGCTGACATTGGCGCGAAGGCCCTCTGGCTCTCGCCGATTTACACGTCGCCGCAAGTCGACTTCGGCTACGACATAGCCAACTTCACGGACGTCGACCCGAGTTACGGTACCCTGGCCGATTTTGACCAGCTGGTAGCCAAGGCCAAGAAACTCAAGCTCAAAGTGATTCTCGACTTCGTGCCGAATCACAGCTCTCACGAGCATCCGTGGTTCAAGAAGAGCATTCAAAAGGTCAAACCGTACGACCAGTACTACGTCTGGCAGGATGGAAAAGTCGTCAACGGGAAGAGACAACCGCCAAACAACTGGCTGAGCAACTTTGGGGGCTCGGCCTGGGAATGGAACGCCGTGCGCAAACAATATTATCTGCACCAATTCGCTACGGGTCAACCGGACTTGAATTATCGCAACGCGGACTTGAATCAGGCAAGCAAACTTATTTCTTAATAGTTCATCTTGAAAGTGGTGAATAATTTGATAAATTTAAAAGAATATTGGTAAACATGGTAGTATAATGTTTCTTGAGTGTGATGAACATTATAGGAAATAATTAGAAAATAACACGTTCTTATGGCTATAAATGGACTTGAGATAACATTTTTAATCTTTAAAAAGGCACAAGTCACCGTTGAAAAAAAAATAAGATTAAGATGAAAAAAGTTAAAGTAAGAAATGTTACGTTCAAATAATACTTCGTAATTTGTAATTCATTCTTCCACCATTTTGCGTATGCGGGAGGGATTTAAAATAATTATGGTGTGTAATAAATCCATTTACATCTGTTGTACTTCAGTGTTGCGATTACATGTCTTACATTTTTGTACAGCGGTGTCAATTCAATATTATATAATAGCGGTGTAAATCCAGAATTTTGAATAGTGAATCCTCGCCCATTGATGTTTTATAGAGTTCTGTTCTCAAAAATTGCATCCATCATAGTTTTAACCAATTTACCATTTCTTCATTAGTATTTTTTAACCTTCTGAAATTATTACTATTTAAAAAAATCGCTGAGTTAATCGAACACCACTACTTTAATAATAAAAAACATAGCTTTTAAAATTCTCGTAACATTTTCAACGTCATATCTTAAAATGGGACTTAAGCCACTTTCGAAATAAAAATCTTTATCGTCATTGAGTGATTTTAAGTATATCAGTTACAATTTTTTGTTTAAAAATAAAAAGATAACGTAGAAATGTAAATATTAAAGCTAGCTTGATTTTTTTGGAACTTAGGCTTCTTTCAAAATGAAAAAAAAAATTAGAGAATAATAGTTCATTTTGCGATTAAAATCTTTTTTTTTTTTTTTTTTTTTTTTTTTGATTAGAAATAACTATTACAAGTGAGCGAGTAGAATTTCTTTTTTTCTTTCTTTCGTTACCATTTCGGTTCTCTTCAGAGATCATAATTATACATTAGCTTGGCCAGAAAGTAATTACGTTTCTTTTTTTTGTAAAAATTTTCGAAAGAACTTTTGTAATAACCGTTGTCTTTTTGGTATTTCTGCCATTCAGGAGATGAAGAACGTGTTCACGTTCTGGATGGACCGCGGTGTCGACGGTTTCCGCATCGACGCGATCAACTTCATGTTCGAGGACGCGAAGTTGCAGGACGAGCCGGAATCGAACAGAACCGACGTCCCTAAGGACGATTACGACAGCTTGAACCACATTTACACGGTGGATCAACACGAGACGTACGAAACGCTGAAAAGCTGGCGGCAGCTGATGGACGAGCACTCGAATCGCACGAAATCTGACCCGAGGCTCGTTTTCACAGAAGCGTATACCAATCACGATCTGACCATTAAATACTACAACTTTGGCTCCTTCCCCTTCAACTTCAACTTCATCACCCGACTGACCAACGAGTCTACAGCGGCGGACTATAAAGACCTGATCGACAAGTGGGTGAAGACAGTGCCAAAGGGCAAAGTGCCGAACTGGGTCGTTGGCAATCACGACAATCATCGCGTAGGTTCGAGGTTAGGTGTCAAACGCGCTCAGCAGATTATCCAACTGTCGATGGTACTGCCTGGGATCTCGGTGGTCTACAACGGCGACGAGATCGGCATGGTGGACAGGAACTTCACGTACGCGGAGACGGTGGACCCGGCCGGTTGCAACGCCGGTCCCGCTCGATACTTCCTCAAGTCGAGAGACCCCGAGAGAACCCCCTACCAATGGAACAACAGCACCAGCGCTGGTTTCTCCACCAGCTCGAAAACCTGGCTACCCGTGCACTCGAACTACAAAACCCTGAACCTAGAGGCTGAGAAGAAGGTGTACTACTCGCCCTACTGGCTGTTCAAGACCGCGGCCAGCTTGAAGAGGCAAGCTGTGATCGCGCGTGGCTCCGTCAAGCTGAACGTATACGGCGAGAAACTTTTGACTGTCACTCGTACTCTAGGCAACGACGTCGTCGTGGCGTTGTTCAATTTCGCCGATGAGCCTGTCACCGTGAACGCTGCGACAGGATTATCATTGCCTTCTAACATGGTTGTTCACACTGTCACCGATGATTCCGAGCTTCGTCAAGGTGCCTTCGTCTCCACGGATTCGTTCACTGTCCCGAGCTCATCCACCATCATGTTCACCACTCCCAATTTACTTTGGTCGATGGATGAGCAGGATGATTGAGTCGCGTTCACTTTGGACAGTTTTTCTTCTTCTTTTTTTTTCTTCTTCTTCTTTTTTCAAGCGTTGTTTAAGAGTGCAACTGAAGCAATTAAATTAAAGCAATTGAATTTCGACTTCAAACGATCGAGAATTATGATTTTAACGTGAGATGACTTATTACGAAGTATCATTGTCAATGTCGTTGCAAGTGATTACACTTCTGATTATGTTTCATTCGGAAAATATTTATACTCATGATAAAAAAAAAAAAAAAAAACACTTTAAGAAACAGATCATTTCCCTTTATATATGATTCGGTTATTTTCATTGTACTCTTCGTTATATGATTCATGTTATTTAATTCTGTGTTTATGACAACTAATTATTAAACTTACAAGATACTTGTAAAACATGTTGTATTTTTAATCACTGTATGAAATTATTCTACAGCACGTTTCTCGTCCAGAATTAGTAATTTTGTTAGACAATGTTGGTATTATGGCGGATTTATGGCGGATTTTTTTGAACTTACAATAACAACATGATACTTTGTAATAAAAATATCAAAGTCACATCGCGTAATTTTCAATGTACAAATGTATACGTTATCAATGTTAATGAAATATAAAATAAACATTAAATGATTTTAAAAGTTACTGATTAATATTTGGACATTTATTCAAGTATATTGCGTATTCATATATATTTCATAAATATTAAAAAATATATATTTCATTCCACATGTTTTGCATATTTACGTACAAGAACAGATGTATTATATAATTTCAAGTATTATTTGCTCTTACTCGTACGAAATACATCTAATTAAATTAATTCGGACTCTTAGTGATAAAACTCTCAATAATAAAAGTATCTAATAAAATCCTTTTTGCAAATTATAAATCACATGAATACCATAGAATTAGATTGGGATATAACGAATTGTATAAATCATTATATAGAAATATATGATATATATCTTTTCAAATAAAACGATATTTTCATCATTCAAATTATATTATTCAATGCAGCTCTGTAAAACATTCTTTGTAAAAAACAGTTCTGTGTAAAAAAAAGCTCATGCATGTCGAAAAACTGTTGCAATAGCATAGAAGATATTTCAACTTCAAATCTAAATAAATCGTATGAATGAAGATTATCTTATGTATTGATTTTATAAAATTGGGATTAAAATATCTTCTGATCTAATCATATTTTGACACGAATGAATACTTCTTTTAAAAGGAATGTTGAGCTGCATGGAATTGGCTGAAAAAAATATTAAATGATCATTTGATGATCTCTTTCGAGTATTAAATAGAAATATAAATTTCTCGTAGGTAGAATAATTTCCTAAAGTTTGTTGTTTATTTCTGAATTAGTTAAATTCAAGTGCAATTGATAAATATTCAAAATGAATCATGACACTTTCTTGAAAATAACAAGCTTTAATTGTTCTAAAATTTATAGAAATAGATAACTCTTCATTTTTAACTCTTCATTCCATTGAGAAAGATAAATTATATAAAAAATGTTATAGTCTGTATGTCAATTGTATTTGTATTTTAGTATTACTACAACTGATTTGCATGTATTAATAACTTTATGACATTAAAACATAGTATTGTAAATAATATTGTGAATCATTCTGCAAAACAGTTGTGTAAGAATCTGCAAATTTTCCAGACTGAGAGTGGGACAGGTGCAACTTTCGAAGAAGAAGTGGTGGAAAAATGGACTAACCAATGAAATTTATCTCCAATCAATTGAAGCTTTGTGAACCCCCATTTTAAGAACACATTGGGGTGCATTGGAAGGGCACGCAAGATATAAACCCTGTAATTTCTTGAGAGCAATGAGTCGAAAACCATTGTTCCAGTGCAATTTTACAATCAGCGTGGCATTTTGACTTGAAACAATGCAGTTGTAGTATACTTGAAAAATTCTTTTTTTTTGATTCATTTTTATATATATAGAATCATACATGGAAAATCAGAATTTAGATCATATTCTATTGATATATCTTGATTGAAAAATGAAAAAGAAAAGAATAAAATTGCTGTTCATTGCTATCATTGCAAAGAAACAATGCAGTTGTAGTATACTTGAAAAATTCTTTTTTTTTTTTATTCATTTTTATATATATAGAATCATACATGGAAAATCAGAATTTAGATCATATTCTATTGATATATCTTGATTGAAAAATGAAAAAGAAAAGAATAAAATTGCTGTTCATTGCTATCATTGCAAACATACACTGTGTTTCAAAAATTCTTGAATTCTGAAATCGACAGCTTTTGTACCTTTTTGAGATTTTTTTAGATGGGAAAATATAGAATTAAATAACAAATATAGAAATATAGGAAATGTAGAATTAAATAACATTTCAATTAAATATGTGACATTTTGAAGGAACAATATTTACGCGAGATAAAATATTTAAAAAAAGAAACGTTTTACGTTAACTATTGCACGTAGGTGCAATAAGATTATTTTTATCAGTAGAAATAAACTGTGTAAATCAAAATCGTGCAGTGAATAACATTAACTTATTTAATAAATTATATTTCCCTTTCAATATTTATATATACATATATTATGTAATTTATATATGTGTATATTATATTATAATAATGTAATATACATATAAATATATTATTTTAATATTTAATATTTAACAATTTCATCAGCTTCCTTTTTAGAATTATTGCAACGTATAAGCGATGCTTTGGTTAAATGTATCTATACATGTTTTGTAATTACTATCTTACAATTTTGCCCAGGCAATGTCAACTCGTATTTATGTTCCTTTTCTCAACTTCTACGTCGAGTGTCACATGAATTTATGATGATTCTGTGTTTACGTTCTGAAGACGTTGTACAACATACAGGATGTACAAAATGGCTGTACGAAATTCACAAATATTTGCAGAGCATCTTATAATTTTATCGTTTAAAGTCGCCAAAAACCTAAAGTTTAATATTGAACGAAGAGCATATAACAAGTGAGAACACAATTAGAATAATTTTGATATTATTTATTCAATATATAATTATCATAATATGCTTCTTTTAGTTAATTATTTTATTAATGATTAATAAATACTTTAATTATATTATTATTATATTACATAATATTAATTATATTATTATTGATACTCTAGTATGTATTAAACATTCAAATAGGTTAGGCAAATTTTATTCAAAATGAAGATGGAGCACAATTATTTGAAGTAACATTTTCACAATTTGTAGCGGAAGATACGAATGAAACTTATCATGATTCTTATACTCTGACTAATCTAGTCAATTATTTAACGGGATAACAAATGTGATTCAAAAAAGGACTGGGATTTTTGTCATTTTTTTGACAAAATGTACCACTGCAGAATGGTAACAACAATGATGTGCCTTCCTGCAAAAGCAGAATTGCCAGTTGTCAGACAGAGTAAGTAAATTGCCAGTTGTCAGACAGAGTAAGTAAACCGAAGCCTAAAAATGTTAGAAATCGAGAAATTCCCATGTCACGCGATTTCTTATTACAGAAGCAAAACAAGAGGTCTAGATTTGGTAACAGATTGTACACAAAACGGAAGTCGTATGGGAGCTAAATAAACTATTAAAAATTATGCACGAAACGAGGGATTCAAGCAACATCAATTACGAAAGCTGAAGGAAGAAACACAAAGTAAGTCGAATTTATAAATCAATAGTTTCATTCAAGAAAAGGAAAGAATGAATATTACACGTGTAATAATTGAAAAATTATTTTCAGGAACAGGAACAGGAAGAAAAGTTGCAGAACTCTTTTGATTTCAACCACTATTTGAGAATTCGAGTAGATCAATTAGATAAAATATTAAAGAGAAGATTAGAAAATTGTTAAACCATGGTAAAATTGTTAGATGAAACATAGAACATGGTAGAATTATTTTATAATGTTAAATTGCCAAAAATTGAAATCCTTACCAGTAGCATGTAATACCTAAAATATCAATTCAAATTTATATGCAAATATGAAAATTGGTGGCATTTGCTTGAGAGAAAAATAGCTATTCTTCTTGTAAATGAATACGTAAATTAAAGTTCGATTTTATCATTACAAGGCCCCCTTTGGCCTTTCAGCAAAATTATTTTATAATGATAATCACATAGACAGATGGGATCGATCTTATTGAGTCAAAAATTAGAAAATTGTTAGAATCAAGATGAAATTATGATTTCTAATAGAAACTGGATTCTCGCAGAAATGGCTAAAAAGTGTAAAAAATACAAAAAATACAGTGCGAGAAAGAATAATAGGATCACTGTTACGAACTGATTTTATTTTGAAAATAAAATGTATTGGTATGATACTATATATTAATAATTAATAGCATTTGAATTTGGACAATGCAATCACAAGTGAAATTAGCTCGAAGAACGGAGAAACGATAATTGATAATTGCAATTTGCATAATAATAAGTACTAACTTTATTAGTTTGGTATTTTATTGTATCTTTAATAATTTCAAAAAATTATTGCAAAATTAGAAAAATACACATATAATTATGTATAATTAATTACATTGAATATAATATATAATAAACTAATTATAATTTAATAATTATAACATATATTATAATTAAATATATTGAAAAATTTATAATTGACATACATAATGAATATATTTGGAAAATCAAGTATGTCAAATAATATTTCAACCAATAAATGAAGATAAATAATTATTTTAGTGGGACATAATCTTTGTAATAGATAAATACTTTTATCTTCTATTTCAAATACTATTTTATCCAATAGAGACAATACGATACTCATTATGATAGATGACGTTTCTATAATCATTTAAATATATAATTTTGATTCTAGTATATTTTAATCAAGTAACTAAAAACTTATTCGAATAAACATTTATTTGTAAATACAAAATAATAGGAAATAAACAGTCTGTCACGATCAAATCGTCATCTCAAGAATCATAACTGGACATACGAAATTTCACTTACCAATTGCTCTTCAACGAAAAAAATGTCTGTGAATTATGCTGACAGAGAAGGATATTGTCTTAAACTCCAGGAGATATTACGACCAGACAGCAATTCGTTAAAGGATAAGATTCAAAATCTACTGCACACACTATAATCCCCATATCATATCGATGATAATCGATTGATGCGGCGATAAATAACAAGAAAGGAAAAAAGAAAGGTAAATCTAGCTAAATGAAATGATAAATCATTTAATTCATCATTTTTGAAATATATTATTTGAATGTAGTCAAAACCTGCTTACAATGTCAATATTATTTAATATACAATATTAATATTTAATAAAACGATTTATAGGCATAGAAATGAAGAATATTGAATGAAGAATATTTAAAACGAGAGACAAGGATAATCTATCCAGCAATATTGGAAACATTCTGACATGCTCAGAATATTCATTACTTTGATTTATCAAGCTAACAAATAAAACAGATTCTGCGCTAGTATTCGATATGCAAATCTAGCGTTTACCAAACGACTTAACATTTCATCGAAGAAAGTGAAAAGATCTGCGAAGATATGCAGTAGCATCGTAAACAATTAATGGAAACATCCCTGCTTAGGAAGAATAAAAAGAAAAGAAACAGATAAAAGTGGATCAATGGTGACAAGATATCAGTCATCTTGCTATCGAGGAAAATTTTATAAAGACGTGTGCACGCAAACAGATAGTTAATCGCGCAACGTTTTATAAAATGTCGACGGTATTTCCATCGATTCAGATAATTCAATCATGTTTCGGTTGACGCTCGTGACGTGTTGTTTGTTCGCCTCATGGGGCGCCACAGTGGACATGAATTGGTACAAGAACATCATCGTGTACCAAATCTATCCGAGGAGCTTCAAAGATAGCAACGGAGACGGTATCGGCGACCTGAAAGGCATCACGAGCAAGTTAGAGCACGTCGTAGACATTGGCGCGAAGGCAATCTGGCTGTCGCCGATTTACAAGTCGCCGCAAGTCGACTTCGGCTACGACATCTCCAACTTCACGGCCGTCGACCCGAGTTACGGAACTCTGGCCGATTTCAACCAGCTGGTAGCCAAGGCCAAGAGGCTCAAGCTCAAAGTGATCCTGGACTTCGTGCCCAATCACAGCTCTAACCAGCATCCCTGGTTCCAGAAAAGTATTCAAAAGGTCAAGCCGTACGACGGCTACTACATCTGGCACAACGCAAAGATCGTCAACGGGAAGAGGCAACCGCCAAACAACTGGCTGAGCAAATTTGGGGGCTCGGCCTGGGAATGGAACGACGTGCGCAAACAATATTATCTGCACCAATTCGCTGCGGCTCAACCGGACTTGAATTATCGCAACGCGGCGTTGAATCAGGCAGGAATCATAAATGTTATAACCATAAGATGAACAAAGTCACAGGATAATAATTCTATGATTCAAATGTCTTTGGTTCGAAATAACGATTACGAGTGAGCGAACAACCTTCTCGCCATCAATCATTTTTAACGGAAGAATTTTATTTCGATTTTACTAAATTCCGCGAGATTTACATCGGAAAGTAATTCTACGGCCTTTAAAACTTTATACTTTTGTATATAAACGACTGAAATAAAATTTCTCTTTCATGGACAGCTGAAGAAATTTTTGTCACTTTTAATCGTTATGATACCAAGATATTTAAAAATAGAAATTTTGTAATTACACGATTTTTGTAAAAGTTATTTTTATTTTCTGATTAGCATCTCCAACTTGAATAACAAACAAGTCTGTGTAACTGATATTTCTCCCAAAAAAGCTTTTGGAGTAACAGTTAATTTTTGGTTCCTGAAATCAGGAGATGAAGAACGTGTTGACGTTCTGGATGAACCGCGGTGTCGACGGCTTCCGCATCGACGCTATCAATTTCATGTTCGAGGACGCCAAGTTCCGGGACGAGCCGCGTAGCAACAAAACCGGCATCCCTAAGGACGATTACGACAGCCTGGTGCACATGTACACGAAGGATCAGAACGAAACCTACGTAACGCTGAAAAGCTGGAGGAAGCTGATGGACGAACACTCGAATCGTACCAAGTCCGACCCGAAGCTGATTCTCACGGAAGCGTATACCACTCACGATCTGACCATTAAATACTACAACGCTGGCTCCAACGTCCCCTTTAATTTCATGTTCATCAATCAGCTGAACAACGAATCTAGCGCAATGGACTTTAAAACACTGATCGACAAGTGGGTGAAGACAGTGCCGAGAGGCAGCGTTGCGAATTGGGTGGTGGGTAATCACGACAACCATCGGGTGGCCACGAGATTCGGTCGCCGACGAGCCGAGCAGATTATCCAGATGTCGATGATTCTACCTGGCATATCGGTGATTTACAACGGCGACGAGATCGGCATGGTGGACAGAAACTTCACGTACGTCGAGACGGTGGACCCGGCCGGTTGCAATGCCGGTCGCAACAGATACTACTTGAAAACTAGAGACCCCGAAAGAACACCGTATCAGTGGAACAACAGCACCAGCGCTGGTTTTTCTACCAAAGCGAAAACTTGGCTACCTGTGCACCCGAATTACAAGACCCTGAACCTGGAAACTCAGAAGAAAGTATACTACTCGCACTACCAGCATTTTAAAAGTTCAGCGAGCTTGAAGAAACAGGCAGTGGTCGCGCGTGGCTCCTTAAAAGTTACCATATACACGCGGTACAAGATTTTAAGTATTTCTCGCACCCTAGGGTTCGACACTGTGGTAACGTTGTTTAATTTCGACAAAGTATCTGTCACTTTAGACACTAAGGCTGCACTGCCATTTCCTTCTGAGTTTGTAGTTCATACTGTTACTGGTTGTTCCGAGTTTCGTCCAGGTACCTTTGTTTCCACGGATTCGATAACTATTCCGGAATCTTCCGCTATCATCTTTACCACTCCTAATTTATTTTGGTCAAAGGATGAGGATGTTTAATATTAATACAGTTATAATGTTTAATTTTTATATAATATTATATAATTCTTTGAAGCGGTTTTAGCCTGATTGTTTGTAGAGTTGTGTATAGTTGAGCAATTAAATAATTTGATTATAATTAACGTGAAATCATAACATGATTATACAAATTGTTATCGATCATCGACGAATGAATTAATGCATAAATCAATGATCATGATCGATTTAAAAATCATAGCTTGAAACATACGTATTGTGTTAAGAAGCTACCGCGTGATGAAATTTATCTTGTTTTAATAAAGTTCTGTGAAATTGTTAAGTATAAATTTTCTTCCCAACCCTTGCATCTGCAAAAATATAATTTGCATCACCTAATATGCTTCTTTATACCAAATTTGTGAACACATTCAACATTAATTGATTTTGCGAAATATATAAGGATATATTCCGTAAATATGTTTATATTTTTCATTAAATCTTCATGAAATATTAAATAAATTATATTAAATAAATAACAAAGTTTTGTTACTATCGCAATATCGATAGGCAAAGTAGTTTATAAAAAAAATTTCAAATTATATTTTAATAAACGTAATTTTTAACTAATAAATTATAGAATTTATGTTTATTTATGTTATATTTGTCATAACGAACGCATTGCATAGTTAGAATAAAATTGTTAAAATTTTAACACAAATTTGAATATGTAATTTAAGGAATATAAGGAATATGTAAATGAAGAAACATAACAATTTTGTTTTTGCAACCTCATTGTCAGCAACAGTACTATATGGTGCCTTAACAACCATTGAAATTTTAAGACAAAAGAAAACCATTAAGGGCTAGTCATAAAAAAATTGAAGCTTATATGAAATCTATTTTGACAGCTGCAGGTCTTCTATTAAAGCAATTATCTTCTTATATTATAAACAAAAATAATTTTTTTTTTACATTAGGATTTCTGTACATTATTAGTATTAATTACAATTGTCATTCAGATTGGCTCCATTATTATGTACTCAATTAGCCAATTTATTAATAAGAGGCAATCAATTATCCAACTGTTCCAAAGAGAAAAGAAAAATTAAAACTTCCTCCAAATCCAAGGCACACTCAATTTATGAGGGAACAATTTGTCAAGGATATATTACATGTTTTTATCAAGTAATAAGTTTAACCAAACATAAGCCAGACGACATTCCTGTGTCAATATTTCATTCGAGTTCGTTGATAAATATTAAATGTCAATGAACAAAGTATCAAAAATCTGTATAGTACAAATATAGCTTATTTCCGTATACAAATTTATATTATATAGATATTTATGCTGTTGAACAGACATTTATTTATAATAAAAAATTTAATTAAAATTAATTTAACTATATATGATTTTTATTAAAACAATACCCATGAGGAATACCGGAATCTTTTTTTGTATTTTGTAAGATGTTAAGTTTATATTTCATCTGTGTTTAAATAATAATATTTTACCAAAAAATTAAATCCGTTTCCGAAGTAATTAAAAGTCACTTAGTCATTTCCTGGTTTGTCATCGTGCTGTACAGACGGCAGAATGAAAGCTAAGGGTGAAGTAAGTAAATGCTTAAGATTTCTATTAAAAATTAATAAGTTTATCAGTTAAAGATTCTCATCTTTAACTACTATGCTCTACATATTGTGATAGTTCATTCAAAATTGCAAAAGTGAAGTTAAATAATACATTAACAATGCCTTAACCTAACATATTATGATCGTTAACACGTGTTCACAATTCTTAAATTTTGAATAATTCTTGTATTTTGTTAAATTCAAACTTTGTTTAAGATAATGTTTAAGATAATAAAGAACTATTTATAATAAGAAATAACTTGTAATACTATTTTATAGTTGAAGGAGTTCGAGGTAATCGGACGCAAGTTGCCAACCCAAAAAGAAAAGATCACACCTTTGTATAAAATGAGAATATTTGCACCTGATGTTATTGTTGCGAAATCCAGATTTTGGTATTTTCTGCGTCAGCTTAAAAAATTTAAGAAATCTACTGGAGAAATTGTTTCTTTGAAGCAGGTAATTGTTACGTGTATTAAATGTCAATATAAATTTTTGTTAAATTTTTACGTACACATGTTTAAACACATTGTCTTTCAGATACTAGAGGAATCTCCAATAAAAATCAAGAACTTTGGCATTTGGCTAAGATATGATTCAAGATCTGGAACCCACAATATGTATAGAGAATACAGAGATCTCTCTGTAAGTGGTGCAGTAACGCAATGTTACAGAGACATGGGAGCTCGGCATCGTGCCCGTGCTCATTCTATTCAAATTATTAAAGTCGAAGTTGT
>CAJDYZ010009218.1:2450-13167 GCA_903986555.1 Heterotrigona itama
GCGAAAGATTGCCTCGATCATCGACTTCCGGTTGAACTTTCCTCCCCTAGACTCGACGATCGCCACTAGTTGCTGATATCGCTTCCAAGCGGTCACCGAGGCCGCTTCCCCTTCCGGCGTGTTCTTAATCTTGTGATACACGTCCGTACTCCTGACCGCAGACTCGGAAGTCTGACAAATGCTCTCCGAATCCGGTATCATCTGAAATTTCACGGAAACACATTTTTTAACTCTCGAATTGGTGTTCATTCGCTCGTAGACGATCTGCGAATTTTACTACGCTTCAGACTGAATTACAACGCTCGACGCTATTTTTTTATTCGTCTATTAAAGACGTATATAGTACGCAATATTATTAAAAGTGAGAAATAAAATCATATGAAATTTACGTAATAATTTTTGAAAACTAAATTATCGTGATATATGTTTTTTCTTTTTTTTGCTGATAAAATTTTTACGAAGCGACGAAGTAATTTCACGATATCTAAATTATCTCTTTCTTGAAAGTTCACGTTCTCCTCTCGTCAATATCGAAATCACTTTAATGATATTTGCATCAATGTCTGAGAAACGAGAAGTTTTAAGAAAAACTTGGTTTAAACAATACATAGACAACTGTAACGACTATTTTATTTTATTTATTTATAGTATATAAAATAAATAGAATAGAATAGTTGTTACGATTTTTAGTCGAAATTAGACGAAATCGTTCGAGTTGGAAATTTTTGTAGAAATTTGCACAGAGATCATTTTCATTCACTCGTAATTTTTTACTTGAAGGTATCCTCTGAATAAGAAATAAGAGTCCATAGCGATACACTCTTCTAAAGGTGTGCATACTCCCTCGTTCATCTTTTGTTCTCATTTAAGGTTTCATCTTCCAAAGAGAGTCCCTTCTCGCAAACCATTTTAAAAGCACGTTGCTTTCATTTGCTAAATTGTGCAAGCTCTTAAACTCGTCAGACGTTATTCCATCGGTAGAAAGAGAATCTAAATCACCAAGCAGTCCTTTTTACGTCCTGGCTCCAATTAAAAATTCGCTTTTATTCTTCAAATGCCGAGCCCGATTGTATTACAACTGTTCCAGTTAATCTTTGCTCTCTATCTATCTGTCTGTTTATTTTCTTCTTTCTCAACACTTTATTTCAACGAAATGCTAAACAATTACTAATTACCATGATAAACGATCTTCTCGAAACATTGTATTTCCTCCGAATACAAAATCTCGTTTAAATTAGCCAAGTTACTTCATCTGAACTCGAGCAATTTAAATTCGAGTTGACAGTCAGATCTCCTTATCAACGTGAAATTGTCATTCAAGAATAGTTGTACTCGCGTTGTATATTAATTTGTTAACCGTCACACGTACATCTTGATGCACGTTGTTTGTGAGTTTTAAATTCTATATGGTCTGATCGTGTAATATTAATAATAATATTATTAATGTATTGATGAAGTTTTAATATATTGTATACGATACATTCACATTTTTGAGAATATAATTAAATAAGAGAGAATCTTCTTAAAAAATTCAGAATCTTTAGATCTCGGAATCGTAGATCTTCAGATACTTGAATTGTTCTATTGTGCACTCTATGCAATTTTGAAGATTCCTGTTAAAAAAGTGGGATACTTTGGATATTTTGTATACATATTAAATGAACATGATTTCATCGAATCATCATTTATTATAATGAAAAAATTGAGAAGATACCTACTCTTATATAATATTATATTCTAATGTCTAAATCGTTCATTTTGCGTGATCCCCTGAATTTTATTAGATACAGAATCTAATGATATTTCAGCCAACATCCGTCTTGAACTTTCTCGATTAATCAAACTGAATCTAGTAACAAGTTTCATCTTCTCGTAATCAATAATTTTTAAAGTCAAACAGTGCTGACATTCTTTCCAGCGTCTTTTCCAGTCTTTGTATTAGATTCTTCATTTCATTCAGACACGATGCCGCACATGTGTTTTTAATACAACACACGCAATTCTCCATATCTTGTACATTCTGTACAATTTTCCGCTTCGTAGTTCCTTGAAGGACGCGCGATAACCAATTGTACCAATCGATTTCGAGCAGAACCCTTTCTTCGCAGAAGAAAGAGCGCCGAGAAAAGCGCCGCGGCAATTGGCAAATTGTTTTTCGTTCAACGCACTTCCGTTGTTTCGGACTGTCCATCTTACTCTGTTCACGTGGTCAGCGGTAGCCGGTGAACAGCGAAACGCTTTTTAAAAGTTGCACCCGCCGAGATAAAGCAACGCGAGCTTTCAGCTTTCAGCGCCTTTTTTTTTTTTTTTTTTTTTATCCACGCGCAATCGAGTCGAGCTGTTCCGAAAAGCTTTGAATAGTAAAATAGGGAAGGAACAGATAGGAGAGGGAGATAGAGAAACGAGAGAGAAAAGAGCATGTGCAGTAGGCGGGGAGGACGATCGAAAGGGTGGAGAGGGGTGTGCGTTGTTGGGTTTTGAAAGTGTAACGCGCCTCGGAGGCCCGTATTTTGGCCATTGAACCCCCTGCCCCGCCGGTGGTTGTGGCACACGGGGGTGAATCTGGCGATGGGGGATGGGAATCCTTAGTAACAGTGTAATGCGGAGTATTGATTTCGTGGAGCCTGGCTTTAGGCTTGTGTTACATGTGTATACACGGCGTCCTACAAACATCGGTCAACCTGAGCAAACGACTGAGAGATCCGAGAGGGCCGTGATTAAACCGGCCGCTTTCCCGGCCGTGTCGAGCAAATTACAGCGGCCGGTGAAAATTGCTAATAATTAGTGAGGATAATGGCGCGAGGATGATCGTTGGCTGATCAGTCCGTTGCCTTGAACCTATTTCGAGGGGCGGGAGGTTAATTCTTTGATCCCTTTGACGTCGTCCCTTGGCGTCAAATCGACGCGATAATGGGAGAAAGCACGACGAAAAAATAAGGCTTCTTTGGATTTTTTTAGAGCAATTTTTAAAGACTTGAGCGTGATTTTTTTTTTTTTTTTTCTTTGTGCTTTAAACGTTGATAGTTTCGATGAGATTCACGCGATTCTTGATTTTCTTATTTTCTCGAGTTTGGTTCAACGTCGCGATCATTCATTGCAGCAAGTTTTTCACGGATTCGTAGAATCTTCGTGATCGTGGAGGATGCAGTAACGGGACGCGAAACCGAAACGCTGCTCCGGAGAAATAAAAGTTTCTGGAGCAGCGTTTACGTAATAAATGAAGATTCGCGCGACGTGCCATTTTAATTCGTTCTCGCGTGTCGCTGGTCGGCGATATTCCGCGGAAACTTGGCGAATACAAGCGTTCCTAGGCAAGCCTTGTCCGCCGGCCAAGTTAAAACGCTCGTGTTGGCGAATTTTCGAAGAAGATAAATGTTTATCGTTCGCTCAGAACGGAAGCGGAAAAAGTTAAAGTGGCTGCCAGAGTCTTTCAAAACTTCCCATAGCCTGTGCTTAAAACTTCCACCAACGTAAATAGAAGAGAAGGATAGTCCAACTGCTTTTTTCCCCCGGCCATAAAAGTAGCAATTCCCGGGGCCACCAGCTCGTCGGGATTATTGTTCCATCTTATATTGACGAGCAGATAAAAACTCGGATCATATTTTCAGCGTAAAACCGCGACCCCCCTCTCTCTCTCCCCGTTCAAACTGTTCTCGTCTTCTTTTCAATCTTACGGGAACTTGCACCATTCGCAAATAATCGTGTTACTGTACGTGACACTTTGCTGTTTGCCACTGTGAATGCTCGCCGTGAGAATGATGGAATTTTTGTATGACAAGCAGTTGAGCAACACCGACAATGAGTATCAGTTATAAGAGATACGTGATTGAATCATTAAAACTTTACGTCTTGTATTGTGAGATATGGGAACACAAATTATTATTATTATTATTATTATGCGATACTATATATCCATATTTTACACGTATACAGTGTGAGTATATGCATAAATTTTATATTATCAGTTAATAGAGTTGGTTACTAAGTTTTCGGACCCTTCAATTCTATTGAAAAACTCGTCGGATGTTGAAAATCATGAGTGATTTTAATTCGACTATCTAGAAACTACGAGCGAGTTCAATTTGCACTCTACTAATTAATGTACGTACTACAATATAATGCATACTACTATATATTGGTGTATTAGTGAAACCATAAAAAAATAATTCCCAAAATTTTGGAAGAAACACTAATCGTCGAGATTTCATATTGAAGCAGTAAAATCCAATTTCTCCCCTCTGCCCCAGCGTCGTTTCTCGAACAAAGTCTTAAACTTTCGAGTAGTAGTTAACAAGTTTAATGCATGCAGTGCTAATTGCGCCATTGAGAGTGAAAAACCTTGCTAAACCACCTAACGACTGGCAATTAAGCTTTGAACTACACCGACTCTCGATGGAAGATCCCTGCACTTGTTGTATTGTACTCTTGTCTTTAATAACAGCGGCAAAAGCTTTAAACTGGATTCGGTAAGCTGGCAGGAAATTAAACCTTCAGACTGCAGTCTTAATTAATTGCAGCCTCGTCTAATGTTGTTCGATCAACTTTGAAATTCATTCGAGTGTAACTTGCAGTGCCCCGCGGCAAATGTTCGAACATTTGTAAAAGAGCTTTCATCGAAACTCTTGTATTATTCTTTGTATTACATAAAATATTTGGAAATATTTGATTGAGACCGTGATATGTATGAAAGACGGCTATTGTAATTATGTTGGTAAACATTTGGAACTAATCTGGAAATTTATACAGAAGTTACAAGATACCTGGTGAGAGAAAAGTATTTGAATTTTTCTATTATAACAGAACGATCGTATTAAACTGATATTAAATTGCACGTAATTAAACAGAGATTGAGAAAATTGTCAGTTCGTTTTTGTATACATAAGAATGCAACACATTCTTTGCTGCTGAGATCTGTCCAATCTGAGAGAATATTTTTAGAAAACAGAATTACACAGGAATAATAAATAAATGCAACATATATTTCAGCATATCGTTACCATTGTAATATTGCATAGTACATAGTACTCGTACTGTGTCCATTGTGTAAATTCCTCCTCCGTTAAATATCTTGTAATTACTTTGTACTACACCTTGCACATGTCTCGTAATTACGTCTCTCTAAATTTGCCTCAAACTTGACCGCAGTAGAATCGTAACGCGGCACAATATATACGTAACACACATGTATTATGTAATGTTACATATGCGTGCAATTTCACGTGAGCATTAGCATACAAGTAGTACCACTAAGAATGTTATTGATTGAAATTCCAGATGCCGAGGTTTCACTCGCAAAACGGCAAATCAACGCGAAGCGTCGATGTGAATGGCGTCGTCGCTGAGATTCGATCGCTGAGACTCACCTTTCGATTATCAACGATTCTACACTCTGCTCTGTCTGCTTTCCTTACTCTCGGTCGCAGGTCCAGTCCAGCCGAGCGAGCGAGTTAATACGTCGTTTCTCACGGTGATAATACTCGCTGGAATTTGTTGGAGGAGTCGATGGGACCGCGAGAGATTCGGAGCAGAGCACGGTCCAACAGTAACTGAAGGAGGCCAACAAACGAGGCGACCATCAGCTGGTTTCCCGATTACTTTGCCCCCCTCCGTAGGCCATGGGGAACCCACATGTGCCGGCCATATGGGGGGGAAAAAGTTAGTGGAGGGCTGGAGGAACAACCATGGAGAGCGAACCTCTTTCGTTCGCACCCTCTCGGCTTCTCCCTACGAGTCGACCGGTCCGCTTCCGGTCTTTTTGCTCGCGTGCTAACGACTTTTTAAACCACCGAGGAGGATTTCCTCGGCGACTCGTGTACGAAAGCCAGACTACTGTCCATTTGTCTGTCTCTCTGTTGTCGTTGAAAGATATTTGGGACGCTTGTTTTGTTTTGTTTCTTCTTTGGAGAAGATTTCATGCTTTCTGCAAATAATTGCGGCTACGGGCACGTGACAATACGCGCGCGTGTCTGGAAAAATGGAAATATTTAAAGATCTGGTGTGTTTACTTTGGCTAATTTCATTTCGACATCGCTTATTTTTTCATTGATTTAATTTCAACGTCTGCTTGTTAGATTGCAAAGTGAATTCGATGCACTATTCGAACATTTGACGTGAGATCTAATACTACTTTTTTTTAGCGTAATTTATCATCTAATTTATTTGTTATTTATTCTAATTTAATTTCAACACTATTTGTTTCGCTTCCCGAACTAAATTTCAGTATTTTAAACGCACAACTGGCTTGAAATCTAATAACGAGCAGAACGTATTATAGTTATGTTTCTTTAGTAAATTCGTATGTCGTATCCGTATAAACTTTATTATTTGAAAATTTTTTTTAATAAATTTACTCACATTCGCGACAAAATTGATCAAATATCGGTCGAACACTCGTGAGCAACTCACTTCTACTCGTTTTAAAAGTTTTACAATACATTTTGTTCTCGTGGTAGATGATAAAACTTACAGTACACTTTACAATAATTAACAAGTAGATTTTCTAGTTTCTTTCAAAGATCCATTTTTTTTTAATTCGAACAATATTCATAACACTATCAGTTTTGCATAAATATTCATTGTCTAGTAATAATGTTCGTGCTGCTGGTATCTTCTAGCTGTTCAAACAGACGTGCTCCTCGAAATTAGTTTGTCATACTGAATATCGAAGCTTTTAATTAAACTGTCTGTAAACATCGTTGTTCCTACGTCTGCACGTGGATATAGTTATGCAAACGAGTTATCGGTAAATCGACGTTAATTGCCATCTGGTTTAACCGAGTGACAAGACATGAAATACTTGGAACTCCAGCCAGTATTGTGTGATATATTTCCTAATTCGCTTTGTAGATCTTCGTAGAATATCAAGCGCGTTTTTTCTGTCACTTGTTTCAACCTCTGTTAAATTTCAGAAATCTTAAACTTTATCATTATGTCGATTGGTTGAATAATTTGATATTTTTTTTGCTAAAAATTACTTGGTCTTCCAAGTTATTTTAAAAATTGGCCTTTGATTTTATTCATGGTATCTGTCCTCGAAAGCGATTGAATAATGAATATATTAGAATTTTGTTTAAATTTTTTGTCAGCCTAGAATTGTGTTGCTATTTTTACGAAAGGAATGAAATATTCAATTCAGCATACGTTGCAGTCATTAATTTATAATGGTCAAATTCACTACATGAAAATTTCGAGTGTCTTATTAGTGAAAAATCACAAGAATAATCCAATCAACGATTCACAAATGTAATTTTGTCAAAATCACGAACGTGGGTAATCACCTCTCTTCTCACCTATGTTAAAAACTCACGAAAATGTTTCGAAATATTCTGGCCAACGTCTCACGAATATTTATTCAATTCGTAACGCAATTGTGTCGAAATACGTAAACAATCTCAGAGAACTTGGACCGCCAGACTTTGAAGACTTTTGAACTACGAAAGAGAAATTAATAAAAAAATGTGCAAGAAAATATTCTCGTTGACACGTATATCCACAAATATCGTCCACTAGCAGCCATAATTTTTCCATTATTCTCCTATCCGGTTCGTAGATTCATATTGTGGCGAAAGGCAGTGAATTCGCGTGGAGAATTGGTCGGTTCAGCTCGATCTGTCTGCATTCCATGATGTCCACGATATTGTCATGGGGACTTCTGGCAAGCCATTGTGGAACGTCGGGGGAATCGAGTAAATTGGCTGAATTGCCACGTCCGAGAATCGTAGCACGTCGATGCAGACGCAAGATAGAATCACTCGAATTACAGCATAGAATAGTTTGGACAGAGACGTCGCTGTTTCCATGCACAATATGCCCGGATCTCTTGGCCATTTCTCTCTCATAGAGATCCCTCCAAATTAATTATCCTAGTCTATTTGTTCTTTTTTCTTCTTCTTCTTCTTCTTCTTCTTCTTCACGCTTGTTCCCGAAAGCTTGTTCCAACAAATTTCCTCGTATTTAAAAACTTAGTTTAACAGTAATCCTGGCTTCTTTTATAAACAGAAATTTAACTTGTAAAATCTCAACAGGTAGTCTGGAATTATTACATTGTAATATGTAGGATATATATATATATATATATATATATATTTCGATTTTAAATAAATTCCAATTTTAATTAATAAATTGAAAAAATGTCCAAAATTCTGCTTGAATATTTGAAATTGGAGCTTTGATAGAAAATTGCTTTACCTAATGAACATCATATTGCAATAAAAATCTGGAGTTCAGTTATTGTGTTAACTTATGGAATTCATAACGAGAAACATTTAAGAAATAATATCTGTATAATATTGGTTGCCATTTTGGAATTAAAGATTTTAATATTGTAAAAAAGATATCGTACAATTTCTGATCGAAATTATACGTCTATTTATATTATTGACAGTTTAAGTTAATCAATATTAAAATTGACACTGATGTAATATTAAATTAATATTGAAAATCATCTAGCACTGATTATTGTGGTATATATTCTAATTTCATTGAAAATTAATCGTCTAACACTGACTGACAGTAAAACCAACATTGACGTAGTATTAAATTAGTGGTAAAAAAATCGTGTGACAACTCCGAAGTCAACGCGAAAGGACTGAAAATATCCGCAGCCTAGTAAAAGTTTTCTGATTCAACGTCCCAATCTTTTTCCAGCTTAATACGCGGTTCAAGCGTGTTTCCACGGGCTTTGAATGTAACGCGAAAGCTATTTTCCTCGCGGCTCGCGAGGAAAGAGGAAAAGTTGCACGGCACGAAGATGTTAGAACAGAAAATGCGATGTGCACGCCGGCAATAAAAGTCTCGCCGCCGTAACTATGAAAGTGAAAAGTTTCGTACAACGACAGATGGTTCCAGCATGTGCAGCGAGTTGCAAGATATTAAAACAAAAAAAAAAAGAAGAAGAAAAAATAAAAAAGGTCGGACGTTCCCATTGGCGCGATAAAAACCTGGTATAAATTATCACATGTGTCTCTCTGTACAAACTTCCATCCGTATATTCCATAATCTCCCTACTACGTTTTTGTAGGAAATTCCCAGCCTCAGATTAGAATTATCTCGTCGGGGATTTAATCAAATGCAAATTTCTCTCGGAGAAAGAAATTCATTCTTCCTTGCAAGTCGTCTGGAATTTTAATAATACATTAAATATTTAACATGAGACAAATTGTTTTAATTGTGATTTTCAACGTGAAACTAATGGAATGGTTTAATAGAATGCAAGAGAAGAATGACAACATCGACGAATCGTGTCAGGAAGTTGATTTCGCTTAAAATAATGGTTGATCGGTACGCGCGGATGATTATTTCACTCGAGATTTAATTAAATATCGACGCCTGAAAGAGAAGAGCAAACTTTTCACGGGACGACGCACGAAGGAGAATATTAATTGACTGAGCCTGAAAAGAATTGATTTCACTTCAAATATTAGCCAGTGATGCGTGCAATTGGAAAGGTAGAAAATTGACTGTTACGTGCAATAAAGAAATTATTTGCAATTCTAAGCGTCTAGAATTTCGCAAGGAACATTTATAATAAAAATAGCTCAAGTGACGGATGATTAAGTAATATTAATAAAATGGATAAGATTTATTTCATTCGAAGTAATGATCAATTGTTCGATATAACTTTTTTCGTTCGACTATTTATAATTGGGCAAGCTGCACGAGATTAATAATGCCTAGAATTTCTAATGATTTGAAAAGCAAAATTAGAGACGGAACGCGATATCGATCGGCCGGTTCAGAAAAATTGATTTCACTGGAAATCATCGAATTCCCAGCTGCGCCTATTCTTTAATGGCCAATCGGCGCGTGCAGCATAAAGGCACACGACACCACTCTTACAGCTGCCGGAAGTATACATCTGCCGGCTTCTACTAACCGTGCTCATGGAGCTTGGCCCACCTTTCCACCGCAACGCCATATTTTTCAAAATTGTTTCGTGATTGCCTCGCAATCCATTCCGAAAATTCATGATGTTGATGAACGATCAAACTTGAAATGGTTGTACATATTTAATGAACTTCTCACTTGTCGAACCTTCGCCAAAATATTGAAATATCTACTACGAAGTGTTATGCAGTATCAAATGAAATACCACAAGTATTAAAAATGGCGTGAAATACTATGAATACCGAAAAATATTACAATGATGTTACAATTCGATTCTTGTGTTTTTTTTTTTTTTTTTTTTTAAAGGAGAAAGATAAATGGATTTCACGTATGAGTATGGGAAATAGATGAAAAATATCGTTAGCTGAATGCTTGGATAGATTCACTGCCCTTTTTAATAGCAAAAAATATTTTTAAAATAGTTGCAGAAGAATACTTCAGAAAAAGAAGATAAAGATATTTTCAGGGAAGAATTCATAAAGCATTAAATGAAAATAGTCGTATTTTCATTTAACAGAAAGGAAGTCAAGTGAGCCAGGAGACGTTACAGATAAAAATCAGTGATATTATTCAACAAATGGACACTCTGTTGACAAAGAATACATACGTATTTCTTCAATTTTGTCGGAGACTTGCACGCGATAGCTCCAAGAAAATCGGTCATCGAGGAAAGAAAGGAAGACGGCACCGTCTGCTCTCTCATTTTGGAAAATCAGAAACATCTGCCAGGAAACAGCGATCTCTGATTAGAGCCTGGCTCGTGCCGCGTGTGCACCTTGGCTTCTCGATCCTTCGGAACGATCCAGCGAAACGTTGGAAACGATAAAAAAAA
>CAJDYZ010009220.1:5435-24540 GCA_903986555.1 Heterotrigona itama
AGCGCTTTTATACGCTGAAACGTTTTTGCCTGCACAGGCCAGATAGCATCTGGTTTTGCGTTCCGGCAGAGAGTTAAAACCCTCTGAAGAATTCTTGCCACGACCACGAGCTGAATCCGACGAGCAAAAAGAAACGAGCAGCAGCAAGGGGTGGAAAAAGAATATGGGGTGGAGCGCGACCCAATGAAATTTACACTGGAGATCACGTAGACGGCTTTAAGAGCGACGAACGCGTTCCGCGAAGTGGTACTCGACATTAACCTCGATATTAATATTGCATCAGTGGGTGGGGACGTTATCGATGGATCGGGGAAAAATTGAAGATTGTGTTGATGGCTTGGGGGAGGAATATCGGTTGTTCGAGGCTCCCGTCATCGACGAAGACATTAAATGTCTACGAGAAACCATGCCACACCTGTGACGTACGATCGTCGGCTAGAAACATACAGAGATCGATGGAGAAACGCTCATACCACTCGCTCCGTGCACCGATGAGAATACCTCCTGTTCCTCGCGTGCTGCACCAAGTCCAAGTTCGTACGACGTACCCCACACAAGCACTAAAACGGATCCTCGTTTCTCTGGCAGTGGTGTGTCTGGGGACGATGCATCGACGAGCAATCGAGCGATCCTACTCCCATTCGTTCGTCCGGCGAGTGTCAAGGTTCCACGCTTTGGTAGTCGATCCACCTTGTTTCCCCAGAAGGAAATCAGGCCATCCCCGATCGGACGATTGAAACGTCCACGATCTGCTCGATCATCGGTCGAGCCTTCGTGAACACTGGCCAGCCTCGCACTTGGCCTTCATAATCGCGCGAAACAATCGCGACCGGATCGATTAACGGCACTGTGCGCGCCCGCGTTAACCGCCGAAAGTGTCCATCCGAGTGGGAAATCTTGCTAGATTACTCGAAACGGGACGATCTTCGTAGGTGGACGATCCCGGCTCATCGTTCGTCACGTTCATCTTCGCGGTGATCGTTCGAACCTGCACTGCCCTACAGCATTCCTCCCTCCTCGTAGACTCTTCCCTCGTCGATCTTCATTCTCGCGACATGGACGACCGATCCGTGTGCACCCGATCGAACATCGCGTTCAACTGGCCGAGCACGCGGTGCTCGACACACGAATTTCGATCGCCTCTCCTCGCCTCGATCGTCGCCTCGACCGTCTCCACCGGGCGAGTAACAGAGATAGAGACAGAGGTAGCGGCACGAGGGCACTCCTCGTCACCTCGGAGTATCGCCGACTACGGCACGCTCTGCTCTCCCCTTCTTCCGCAACCACTCCGGGTGATCACGTGACCGGGGAATTTTACTGGCGCAGCGGAACCGAAGGACTTCCTGCTACGATAACCGCTGCGATCCGACTCGAGTGGATCCTGCCACGGCGAATGGTCGCGTGCCAACCCTTTCTGCCTCGATCGACTCGCCGATCAGTCCATCATCGTGCGGACGAGCGCGTCCAGTCTGAAAAGCAACGACCACCCTCGACGCGTTCTCGCGAGCACCGGTCGTGAAGCATCATTCGACTAGTCAGCGACGGGCGACGGGCGTCGCTGTTTCTCTCTCTCTCTCCCTCTCTCTTTCGAAGCACTTTCACTTTTTTCCTGTTTTGGCGCGTGAACCACCAGCAAAGGCTGCACGTGCACCCACGCGGGGGTTGTCTCACGGTCCGTGGCGTCTGGTTCCCCGTGTGACACGTGTCACCGCGCTCTGCCGGAAAACAAAAAGAGGACCGCCGGTCGTCAGTTCGAGAAAGGGGGAAACAAACAGAGAGAGAGAGAGAGAAAGAGAGAGAAGGAGGGAGGGAGAGAGAAGGGGAAGGAGAAAAACACGGCGTGATACGAGGCCGGAGGAACGGACGCGACGACGTTCACCAACGGGACGAACCGTTGGGAGAAAACAGCGACAGATGAAAGAAAAGATAGCGACAGAGACAGAGGAAGAGAGGAAAAAAAAGACACGGCTCCACCAGCTCCGTAGCCTTCGATTTTTAGGAGGAAAGTGAAGGCTGCAGACACCGCCCAGCTAACCGCCCGGGTGTGCCAACGCGAAAAACCACCCCCGTAGTCTGGTCCACAACCGATGCCCCGAATCCTATCATTGCCCATGCGCATGGTAACCTTGGTTACCGCGCTCAAGCACGCCAACTGTCGCCCTGGCGGTGGCTCGCGATACTATCGCCCATACACCCTTGGAAAAGTTTCGCGCACCCCGCCGATTCCTACGAGATTAGGAAACTGTGCGCGTTGCTCCGTTGGCGAGCCACGCGGTGTTGTTATTTCTTCAGCGGCACAGCCTTCTCTCAGCGATATACAAAATTAAAAACGAGGGGGCCATTGAGGGATCTTCCGAGAGGATGGATCCCTCGGACAAGTTTCTCGACAAGACGCACGGTGAAACTCGACGATCGAACGAATTGCTTCGCGCCGGGTAGTTTTGCGCGTGGCCGTGCACGTTATCGCGCGCGATCGAGTTTAATGGATTTGTAATCGTGACGTATGAACGTTGCGATGGGTGCAACGGAAATATCTTGTGGGACTGATGGGTTTAGATCGTTCGCTCGTGCGTTTTCTAGCGGGACAGTTTGAACACGCGGTTGATCGAGTTTCACCGTTTGAATTAATCAATTTGAAAGAATCGTATTTCTTCTTCCAAATTCAGAAATTAAGTATATCAATTTTTAGGAAACGATTTAATCACTACGAATGGAGAAGAAAGAAAAAACAAGTTCATCAAATTCTTTTTCGTCTCCTACCTTCCAACTAAATTGTATATATTTCGTCAAAGATACATTTAAGGTTCTTCGAATTTGCCGAAATTTATTTCGAATTGATTTAAACGTGCTACGGCGATTATCTCGATGCAGGTTGGAATTAACGAACAAGAATGAAGCAATAATCTATTGCCAGAAAGACGTAACTGATTCAATCTCCTTAAAACGGCCTCTATAACTACTATAATTAAATATCCTCCCTCGTTCCCACACACTAGCTCCCTTCCAAATTCATAAATTCTAATAAACTCGATAGCTGAAACATTCGATGTTCATCAGTGTCCAATGAAAGTTTCGTACTACAAGTCCATCGAGTCCACTTCATCAGTTTATTGTACCTCTTACTACAAACTGTAACCGATTTAGTATCTCCGATATTCAATATTCATCGACTGTCTGATCAAAGTCTTCAGCTATTTACTGATGAAATTTGCTTACTCTAGAAGATACTCAACTCTGTTTTCTAGTTCTAACGACACTCACTTTCCAGTTAAATATCTTTGGTTTTCGATATTCATTCAAATCTAACTAAAGTTTTATTCTCCTTGCTGTTCAAAGTCAATGTTTCAAAAAATACTTTCCAATATACTTGTAATCGTTTGTTCATCGAAATTTATTTTAAACATTTAGTCATTCTAAAAAGATATTCATTCTCTAATTAAACATCGCGGATGTATTTGATATTCACATTCAAACCTGATCAAACTCATTTTCTTTAGTAAAACCCTACTGCTCTATCAAATAAAAGTCGGTTCAATCGGTTTCATTTTATTTTTAATCTTCATTTCCGAGTGGTGATGTTTCATCGTAGTTTAATTAGAATCTTACTCTCCTTACTGTTCAAACTCAATATTTCAAAAAAACATTTGATCCCATTCAACTTCCAATCCGTTAATTGGTCCATTAATTGGAAATTTATAAACATTTAGTCATTCTAGAAGACATTTAACCTCGTTCTCTAATTTAATATCAATAACAAACATCTTTGACGTTCATATTCAAACCTGATCAAACTCATTTTCTTTAACAATCAAACTGTTCGTTCTATCAACAAAAGGCAATCGACTCCATTTTACTTTTAATCTTCATTCCTAACTACTAACTAATTTAACACTAATCAGTTTGACATCCATGACGTTTGATGTTCAGTCCAAGACTAGAGTCATACTTACTCCTTACTGTTCAAACTACGTGTTTCGGACACTCGATCCTACTCTACCCTCAATCATTACTCTACCATTAATCGTGAATTCATTTAAGATGTTTACTCAGTGTCCGACACTGTGAGACATCCGACAATATATCGAGAGGATAATCACGTGATATCCACCAGCAACATCAGCGATGCCTGCTCGAGCGAATTAACGTAGACACCGCCAGAATTACATTGTGCATCACATCGTTTCCATACGCTAGGCGAATAATACGGATGACCTATGTGGGTGAAGTAAACCCTAAACCTAACCTAAACGTTGTGGTTTGTCTCGTTTGTCGGGCATAAGTGCAGGAGCACTTTCATAATGACGCGGCATACGATTGATCTTTGAAACGACGAGGGATCAAGAGAGTCCATCTTTATATTTTATATTATATTTATATTTATCCTAGAGTCCACCTTTACATTTATCTTTATATTACATTTATGTTGTTTCGATATCGTCTTAAGGCTTGTCAATATTATTTAGTTTCCTTCCATTTGTTTATTGAGACAAAAAATTGTCGATAATTTAAAAAGAAAAAAGAAACCATATAATAAACCTGATTTTGAAGCGTAATGTCTCTACTTTCACAATTCTGAGTTGAATTTTTTTAAGGATGATTTCATATCATTTTTTAACGAGTTCAAATGTCTGTAAAAATTTCAAATATCTCTAAAAACATTTTGTGACCAGATCTATCGTTGAATGAATCTTTTATACCGACGAGTATACTACCTCAGTTGTTACTTGCTTTATGATTTTCTTTCAACATTTTATTGAACACGACGGAAGGTTAGGATTTCTTGAATTTCTATCGTTTAATATTCCTTGGAGATCTAAAGCTTTCCTGCTTGTATTACTGACAGATCTCGCGTTATCAGGTAACAATGAAATCTTATATTATAGCTGCCATTTCACATATGAAAGCGAATACATATCTCTTTAACTGAATACGTAAACGCTCAGAAGCCACATTTGATGATTAAAATTAATATCAAAGCTGGTGGTACAATTATTATCATTAGCTATGCACGCCATATTTTTGTTTAATAACTTCAAAATACTGACACGATAATTATCATTATTGTCACCATGCACGAAAAATAATTATCATTAAATATTATCAATTTTCGAATGAAAACGATATTTCAAAATATTATCATTCTTTTGTAGAATATTTTTTTAAATATTTTCCACCAGAAAAATAGCTGCTTTTCCCTTGAAGGGCTATGTTTAGTAAAACTTGATGCAAATAACCGACTAGAAAAAGAAATATGTAATTAATATTTAAGAAAAAACGTGGAAGTTCATAACGAAAAGCAAAATGTAAATATTCGCCAGTGTGGTGCATCGAACGGCGGGAAATTTCCATTTCAAACGGAAATATAAAATAATTGTTGATGGTGCGGGATCGTTTCAATCATCGAGCGAAAATTCGCGGTGCATGATATAAGTTAGTGTGGCAACGTCATTAATTCGACACACATACGACACACAGGTGTAGTATCGGAACTCTGTAATCCGATTTTTAAAATTGCGGTGTTATAGAGAAAATTCAAAAGAGGGAAAGAAATGAAAGAATTTGAAACTCGAATAAATCGTCAGACTATATATCACAATTGCGAACTCAATTCTGGTAAAATTAGAAGTCCGATTTGGGGCATTGTTTGAATAAGATGTTTGAGAAACGATTATTTCAAAAATATATCATTTCATTCGATGGCTTGATATTTTTCTTGAAATAATTTTGAATTGATTTATTTATACAAATGAACTTCCTTTTCGTTATTTGACTACAAAATAAGCTACTTCTCTACTCCATTTTATATTTTGCAAACTACAAAAAGAAATGAAAAACGATTTAATAGAATTGAAATACAATTACAATTATTAATGAATAAATTTTTTGAACAATTGCCTGTCTGATTTTAATAAATTGATTCAAATAAAAGATTTGTCTAATTTAAACACGAGACGAAGTTACTTTCCATGTCTCATTTTTAAAATAAAAACAATAAATTAGTGAAAATGATTCACCATCCCATTGTCGCTTTCTGTCTCGATTTCGAATAAAATTTGCCCAACTCTGATTGATCAATCAGACTTGAACTATGAAACTATGAAAAAGTTGAAAAAAAAGCGACGAGATTTGCAATAGCCATGAATTAATTCGACAATTGATCCAAAGATGTAAATTAAAAGAAGATTCAGGAAGGGATATCGCTCAATCTCGATTAAGTATCGCATAAATTTGCTCGATTCAACGCCGCAGGCTTGTTTGAACGCTAGTTTCAAGCGTCTTTTCGCAAACTTCCGCAGAACCGTCAGCCTTCTCCTGTCGTTTTTAACACTTCAGCTTTCGAGTACTTGGAATTGAAATATTAAACGAGTTACTACGAGCGCACCGTGAAACGTGAATTCTCTCTGTCGAAGAACAGAAAGACCCTGCATCTCGAATAACAGAAAAATAGAGCATTATTTTAGTAGGAAATTTTTGATCGTACTATCGTACGGTAAGAGAGAATTTTAACATTGTTCCGCAGCTAATAAAAATGAGAGAGAGTTTCAGCACTCAATTTTTTTAATGTAATATTGTGTGCTAAGAGAGTTCTAACGCTAGAATTAACCAACGAAATAAAAATATAAAACTCGCGTCAGAGGAATTAAAACGCAAGGAATAAAAAAACTTTACGTTGCTCGTAGAGAGCTCGAGCTTTTAATTTACACATATACAACCTTGCTTAAATGTTTTACGGCAATTTTTTAAGGATTTGCTTGACAATTGAAAATGCTAAATAATAGTAAGGTTCTATGGGCCTATTGACTATTAACAATTATATCATAGTTTAAAAATTGTATTATATACATATTAAATGCTAAAAATAAATAGTCTTCCAAGAATTTTGAGAGAGAGACTTTTGCAAAAAAGGAAAAGAATCATACAAATCTCTGAAAACACATCGTCGCAAATTCGTCAGAATTTCTGCGAGAAATTAGGGATTTGGTCATTTCGATTATGGCGGTAGTTTCAGAGTTAAAACGAAATTTTACGATAGTTCAGAAGTTGTACAAACGTTTATTATGCGTAGCGATTAGATGGCATAACGCTGCACTTTGAAATCGTACCGATGCACAGAATGCGACGTATCATCAATATCGATCGCCATCGTGTAAACAGCAAGTATTTTAAGAACGTGGAGGAGTCTTAAAAGAAAACAAAAAGCATCTTCTCCCACGAAAACTCGCCTCAACTTTCGTGCTACTTTCCGAAGTTAGCATCCAAGTGCTGTGTTCGTGGCGAACTTTTATTGTTCGGTGTCGTTAAATATTGTCCAAACTGTTAAAAAATGGTAAAACGACGTGGCTGAAGAATAAACGAAAACCATTATCTATTCCATTATGAACCAAGCTTAAAAGACACGTGAACGCAATATTATTGTGATATATTAGACCACAAGTAAAACAAATTTTACATTTATGATAAAAGAGACATTAATAATAATGGATTAATATGTTAACGACATCAGAATAATCTATAATAAAGAAAATTTTAAATCGTGCATATTGCAAAAATTTAATAATCTATATATATATATATAATATTATAGTACATTTAATTGTATATAATATATATATATATTTTTTTTATAATATCTACAATTTTATAACATACATATTTAATAATAACAATTTATAACAAAGAAAATTTCAAAATTTTGCGCAAGCACAAAAATTTCAATTTCCTCGAGTTCCATAAAATTGTAAAATCTAAGTGAAAACGAAAAGTAAGAGAAAGAACTTTAACCGCAGTGATAAAAAGTAGACTTGAATGACGTAAACTGACGGGGAGAAAAAATGGCAAAACTAGAACGTTAATTCAACGTTAGGCGCCTCGTGGGTTAATGAGATTAAATTAACTTCTTCAAACAACCTATATACCACGCGATCCTCGTGTTTGCAATTTCCTTCCGTTCAATTAATTTCCTCGAAAAAAGAAAGAATTAGTTTTAGAACCGACGGCGAGAGATCGCGGTGCAGGACGCAGCTTAAGATTCGATTAATGTTAAATTAATTCAAATGAGAATCACTTGGAATACAACTTGGGAGGAATAAACGACCGGTGTGTATGATTCAGGCGATTTGCGGTTAACGCACGATGACGAAGACGAGCCGGAATTAAGATAGTTTCGACTCTTATTACCATAATGGCACAGGGAAACGGCCATTCTGCAAATCGACATTCTACGTAGAGTTCAAGTCATACGTTGTGTATGTGCTGTAACCTACTGACACAGAGAAAGGATATGGAACGTCGACGAAGTATACTGAAGCCTAGTTTACTATCGCGGTCTTCGGTACGCCGCAAATACAATTTTTATGTTAATGTAATAAGCGGTCGTGCCGACGTCATGAAGGGGGGGGCGTCACTTCCTTCCACAAGCAATAATCAGAACTCGCGCTGGCAAACCGTGCATCTTTAACCGCAGTCGAATATTCTTTGAAATTCTGACGAGGATGGCGCAAGGAGAAAAATTCTCTCCGCGTCAAAAAATTCTACCACGGGAGGGATTATCTCGGATTTCCTTATCTTTCTTCTTAACGGTCTGTTCAATTACGGAAGTAGACTCGGGGATTTTCTGGAGAGTACAACGGGATATCCTGAAGTTGTACGATCAACGAGAGTCTGATTGCTCGGCGATGGAGCCTTCACGGTTAACAAGGCGCATAAATTTCTTTTCAACGAGACATGAAATTCTACAGAAAAAGATCTTTCTTTTTGTTTTGCGATGACTACCGTTGAATTTTGTGGGAAGTAAAATGGGATATCGTAAAATACTATATGTACCAAGCGGAAAATATTGTAAATATTTTAGGAATAAATGGTATGGTGTGTGTCTTGTTCTGCAAAAACAATTCCTTCATCGCTTAAATTCTTCTATGATGCGAATCACAGTAAACAATCTGATACAACAAATATCTCATGAAAAAGAACGAGATTTATTTTTTGAAGAAATCGTGAACAAGAACGTGAAACTCTTCAGAATTAGTTTCATATATGTAAAAAGGGAAGAGGAAACTATTTGAGAAAATTATCTACTCAGTGATTATGAAATTAGAAGTTTCCAGTTCTTCTTCCAGAAATCAAGGACGCATCAGATGATCACACGCACGGAGGATTCGACAACGATCGGAACGAACAATTGCAGACTGTCGTGGAATTTCTCGCGACGCTTGGAATTTACCTCGTAAGCATCGAGAGTCGATTGCAGTTTCACATTTCGAATCTCGCCCACTCTTGGCACCGTGAGAAAATAGGGGTGTACTTTCAGACGGTATCGATGCTTTTATAAAGGAATGGAAAAAAGGAGAACGTTGAGCCAAGCTCCAACTGAAACTCAAGCTTTCCGCTGCCGAAAATCGAAACTGCAATTTCGGCAGCGTCTTCGAATCACTTTCCTCTGTGCTCGCGATACTGATCGCAGTCGAAGCTCTTACCGGAAAGAGAAACGCGAATCCCATTGCCGGAATACTTTATCACTGTACAAATTTCTTTCATTTATTTCCTTTTTCTAACTGACACTGCACGGAGAAATTTTTGTGACATTTGTCCTTTTCGTTCGACTGCTTTCTTTGGGATTTTTATTTTTTGTTGCATTAATAATGGTAATAGATTGTGGATCTTTACATCACTTCATAGATTTCTGAATGAAATTAAGAAAGTAGAGGCTGAGCAAAGAATATTTTAGACGAATATTTTATTTTCGATTTATTAACGAATATTTATTCTGTATATTAAATATTAAACATTAATTATATATTAAATATTAATTATATATTAAATATATATTATATATTAAATATTATATATTATAATTATATATTATATATTAAATATTAAATTATTTAATTTAATTATATATTAAATATTAATTATATATTAAATATTAACGAATATTTTATTCTATATATTTTTGCATGTTGCGTGCGAATTTAGAGAGACAGAAAGTGTACGAGAGCTTAACGATAACTGAATTTGATAAAATGATTAAATCAACAGAATCTAAGCACACTATAATGTGTGCTTTACTTTGGATGCTTTACGTATTCCTGTTTCACCTTTAGTTCATTTTAGTAACTGCTGGAATTTATTTAATAGTTTGGTATGAAGATTTATTAAATTATGATATATAAAAATTATGTTTCATTGATTTCTAGAATTGCGAGATTTATTTCAGGTTTCACATATAACTTTGAATTTAGAAATAGATTTTTAAATAATTATTTATCGACATTAAGTCAATTAAATTTTATATCAAGAATTTTATCTTTAAGAATAAAAGAACTATCATTTTTACACTTACTCATTCGTACTATATTTTTAAATCTATAATATTTATATGTATACTTTGTCATTTCAAATTTTTACGCAATCATATTCAGAAATCGATAAAAATCCACAGTATGAAGATTCAAGACCAATGCCACTTTTTGCGTATTTCTTTGATACTGATATTGTAGAATTTATTTCTAAATTTATTGTTGACTTACTTATCTTTCCTCAAAACTGCTAAAAAACTATCAACAGCACTAAAAGTGACGATTTCAGTGCGCTTGAACAACAATCGTTTAAACAAATCGAAAAGCTTCTTCTTAAATAAATGCAACCATTGAAAGGAATTTTCATTAATTTACACGAACTTTACTGCTAACCGCCAACGAAATTTTAAAACGATGGATTCAAAAATCTACGCGTAGCTTTCAGTCGCGTAAGCAAAAATATTCCATTTATTACACATGGAGGATGATAAAGGTTTTAATCGGTTCGAGACCTTTGTCCAGAGTTTAATACCGTACGGTTCTAAGTTTCAATGAATATTCAGTAGTTCAGGATGTAATACCGACGTCTTCGTCCATTCAAGTTTTTTAATCTCGCAGAAGTGTCTAACGCGGATATTGGATTTATCGCTTTTTTAGAATTTGTATAATGATCGTCGAAATGAGAGGAGGCATGGAGATCGTATGCAATTAAAATCGCAGCTCTTGCCGCTTTGTTTCGAGCGCGACGGGACGGCAATCGGTTTCGAATTTGTAATGCAAATGTTTGTCTCGCAAGTACAAAGGTAATTAATTGATTTCGGATATAAAACTGCAACGCTGTACGTAGAGGTTATTCGTTATTTGTGAGAAACTCGCGAACAGTGTTCGATGCGCTGCTAGATTCGATATCAATTATCGATACGACTTCGAGCAACGTGTTGCCTTCTTTCCTTCCACCGATATGAAATCAAACCGAAATTGGTTTCGAACTACAAACTCAACGAACTTGGAACAATAAAATCGTAGCGGGGATTAAAAATAGAATCTCTGGATTTTAATGTAACTTTCCGGCGGAAGATAATATTTCGATGATTAAATTATATGGTAGAGAAAATTATATAATAATATATGATTTATAGTATTATGGTTTATTATGCAATGACATGTTGCAATATATATTAGTTTATATTTATATATTATACATAGGAAATCAGATAAATTATTTTCATCGAAGACCTTCCTTATTTTCCTTTGCGTGAAATATACGTGCATTAAAAATTTTACAAAATGCGCAATTCGAAATATTAAAATTATTTTCTTTTGACTCTCCTCGGAACATCGAAATTTTCTACTTCAATCTTGCTGTTGTCTCAATAAACAAAAATACTTTTGGTGCTTCGAGGGAATATTTAACATAAAGTCAGAGCGGAAGAACAACGATTCTTTCGTATAATTTCCTCAAATACATTGTCTAGTATCGAAAATAGAACGTAGCTTATGAAAGTATCTCGCGCGTAAAATAAAGGAACATTCTATTAATCAATTCTTCATTCCAAGAAAGTTTAAAGTTGATGTTTCACAAAATTTATGTTCTACACGTTTCAAGCACACGTGTATTACAGATCGTGTTATGCATCAATTTCTCCCACTAATTGTAATTCAGTTGTGTGAAACCGACCTTTAATCTTCCTTTCAGCCGTCACTCTATTTACCTGTACTTGCTATATTGAAACTGTGAAATATCTCTGCATAAAGGGGAGGGAAGAGAGGAAAGAATAAAGAGAAGACAATCAATCGTAAACGAACAGTCCAAACAAAATGTCCGTGGAAAGAGGCTGGCAACAGCCAACGGTAAAACTCAACACGGATATCCCAGGTACAATTTTCCCAGCAACGTTGCTTCGTTCTTCGCGTCACGTAGCAAAATCCATCTCTGTTTAACTCGGATCTCGTTAAAAGGGAACGTCGAACAAAGGGGTATTTCCTGGCGTAATCCAATCGATAGCACGGAAGATTCATCGACCGACCTATCTCGTTCGGCTTAAACAAGCGTCTACGTTGTTTCCCCGCGGTTATTTAAGAAAAGAAACGTTCGATCGCGTGGAACGACAAAACCGGGACTGGCAAGAGGAAAGCGCAGGCGTAGAAATTTTTTTTCTTTTTTTTTTTTTTGAACGGAATTGCCTCTCTTTAAGTGGCGGCGGAGAGTTAAGAAGTTGGGGAAGAACGAGACGTCCCACGGGCGAACGAGGAAAGTTACTTTGTTTCGCGGCAACTTTCGATGTCGACGATATATTGTTCGCCAAGTTAGGTGGCTGAAATGCCACTCGCTGTACACGTGGTTCACGCGCGAGCGAGAAGTCTTGCGAATGACAGATTAAGAATCGAGCGAGTGGCGAAGTCATTCACACGTGGAGATTTGGAGCGTTTGGAAGTGTGCGACCCACGTGGTAAGAATCCCCGTCGTGCGTCTGATATAAAATTATTATATACTATATATTATATATCGAACGATCGAATCGCATTTTTAAGAAGAGTAAGGCCCAAGATAACAGATAGATTATATTGGGTGTAAGAGAAAGTTCTGTCGTTTCTTTTTTTAAATTTAAAATCATTTATTTCTTTTTTTTTTTGTTTTTTACATAAAAATTAATTTCCTTTCTGATATTTATACAGTTCAGATGCTCTTTCATGATATTAACCCGAATAATTTCTACTACTTAATATGATAGAAGTACCTTTTAAATTGACCTAAATATTGTTTCAATAGCTATCACCATTTTCCAGTAAGAGAAAAAAAACACAGAAAGTCGATAATCGATTGCAGAAAACGACGGAACTTTCCCTTACATCCAATAGATCTTTAGGCAATTTCATATTTTTCTAAATACGATTAAAGAACCGAAGCTTTATTCGAGATGAAACTTTCTTCCACTATTAAATATACCAACTAAATACTTTGCTCTTGATGTTTTGTATATACTTTTATATACTACGTGCATTCTCTGTATTTCTGTACCCGTATGCTTCGACACGAATGTTTTCTTTAGAAAAGGTTTGGATGAAATCTCTCCGAATACCATTCATTTCGATTAAAATATTAAATGATAAAATTCCTGAGAAGTTAACAGAAGATTAGAATTCAAAAGTTGCAGCTTTAATCTTGTTAAATCACGCCAACCTCTTCGCGAGATGATCGATGAATTCTCTCCGCAGTACATCCAATTCTATAATTACATTATCTGTGTTATAACTCAATACAACGCAAACAGGTTGGAGAAAGGTTTAAATGATTTCATTATTTTCGTTTGCGAATATTAAAACAAACAAAATGATCAGTTTCAGCTGAGGTTAATACACAATATGAAACACGAAACACGAACACTGGGGTTCAGAAGCAGCTAATTTTCTAATTTCTAACGTATTATCCAGAAGATGGTGGACTTATAATAAATTTCATATTCACGAATGAAAGCCTATCTTCGACTTGACGTCCCTATAACTGTCACAAAGGCTGTTCGATTCACGAAGTTCGAAACGAAGTGTCTTGCCTATGTACAGCAATCCGAAAAGTCGAAACATCGAAGATGACAGGTAATCGAGTAACATGTTTCAGACTGTCGTTGATCAAGAAACTTCCAAGGGCATGAGAGCATGGTCATAGTCACGTCATATCAAAGCTGATCACGCTGAAGTTCACGGGAAAACAAGGAAATGTGCGAGATCCAGGAAGTTACAATTCCAGAGTTACAGGATCTAGAGACTCTATTAGCCTACCGGGATTTCGAATACCATAATTCGGATTAGAATGCCAAAGTTTTAATCTTGGCATCGTGAAACTTCGGACTCCTCGACTTAGATCTATGGTAGACCACTCTCTATCAGGCCACTCGAAGAATGGAACTTAAAGTGAAGGATTCTGAAGTGATAAAACTTACGACAGACCAGCCCTGGGAAACGTCTATTTCAAAACTCACGAATCTTAGATCCTAGATTTGTATTTCCTGGAATATCTGAACAGCTGGACTTAGAGGCAATGCAAGATGCAGAATCACGAAATTCGACAGACGTGGCAAAGAATTCAGAGTGAATCAATGGTGATAGATTCAGTGTTCCCGAAAATATGGAACGTTTGAAGCCACGGTTTAGAAATAAATCTCAGATACGTTCTTTGAATATCATTCGTGAAATTCAAAGTCAATCGATTATTACTGATATTGAATAATTCCTGTGGCTTCAGGAACTGTATTATCTTGAACCGATATTCCAAGATATTCAACAATGTTCGAAATTTATATTATTATGTTACATAGTTATAAAATGATGATTCAGAAAATCTATATCTTATATAGATCTTGATGTTTCAATATCAATACCTTTTCACGTGTATCGTTTAAACATGTTTTTTTTAGATCCAAAAGTCAAACAGAATGGCTTGTGTGAATTTTCATTTTGCAATCAAAGAAAAATAATCGTGACAAATTGTAGTTAAATGTGTTTTGTAATTTACATATGTTCGTTCACAGTTCACTCCTCAAACTGAAGCTTGGAGAATAAACTGTGGATTTTCACGGAGACACATATTTTTGAGAATATAATGAGAAACAAGGAATTTATCTAGAAAATTGTTCTACGTACTAAATATTGTAGAAAACATTGAAAATTCGAATATTTCATAAATCTTTGCATTTCGAAAATTCCCACGAAATCGGTAAAAACTTCCTTCTTTCTTCAACTGTCCTTTCAAGAATTCATCATTTTCAAGTATTCGTTCGATAAACGAAAATAAACACGGCCGATATTAAGCGATCGCAAATTACTTTTTCGGATAGGGGAGGAGGTGGAATACCCACAGAGAGAAGCCACAATGTTTCCCTCCGAAGGACATCCCTTTTGTCATCCGAGAAGCCTTGTTGCTCGAGACCCGCATAGCAGGGAAGCCAATCTGTCTCAGATGGCCTCGTTTGATTGTACCGGCATACTCGCTGCACAATTAACCGTCGTGGAATGTCTGAAGCGATCGATGTTGTTTAAAACCGCCTGTCGCCCGAAATGACGATCGAACCGAGCGCGACTCTCTCGATCCCCCTCGATCAGTTTTTGAACTGGAAGCAATCGAGCGTACTCCCGTTAGAATCGTCCCAACAGTTTCTCCAAATGGAGACTCGGCTTTTGTAACGTGGTTCTTTGTACTCGCTGACTCTATTTCAACCAACCACGCGACACGTAGTTCAATCGAATTTACCGCACAAATCGCGCGTGCCTCGCGATGATTTGAATTTATAATTACTTTCAGCGTGATTGATGCCGGCATCATCGTGTCGTGATTTCTTTTTCCATCCGCGAACGAGTTTTACAGATATGGAAAACTGATCTTCCCGCGTACGTAACATACATTAAGCAGGAATTAACGTTGAAGTATCTGGTTCGCGAGTATCGTCGATAATTTCGATATACCTTTCTCTTCTATTTCTCGCTGCATTCTGCTTCTTAGATTCTTCTTAGATTTTTCAATTTTTGTTCTCAGATAGTGTTTCCTAGGATATATATTTCCACCGTGCACAGTCCGGACTGTTTACATATTCCGCAAGAAAAATTTGAATTCAGTGTTCATTCGAAGACTGCCCCTTCTAAAAATTCCGTCCTCCGAGTTGTTCCACCCTCGCAATACGGAGGAATGTCGATAAAAAAGTTAGGGTTGGGTATTTTTTTTCGAAAACTATTTTCTCCGCAAGTTTCGTCGGAATGGACAGTTGTTCATTTCTGGGTAAAGGAATTTTCTTAAAGACGAACTATACGCTCTTGTTCCTTTTTTTTTCTTTTTTTCAACGTTGAACAAAATCCATGCTTCAATTGCATTGTTTTCTTCAACTAGTTCGTTAAATGACAACAGATCATTCTTCTCCACGGCTAGGCTCGTTTCGACTATAAATTAACTTTGACAATTACTGCTTTCGCGGGGGTTGGTTAGGTTTAGGTTAGATTTAGGTTAGGTAGGGATAGCTCAGTCGGTAGAGCATCAGACTCTTAATCTCCGAGTCCCTGTTTAGGCGAAAAAAAAGACGTTGTCCTTTAGGACAAACAGCACGGGAGAGTTCTGTGTGTTGTATAAAGAGGTCCCGAAGTTCTTCCAACGTGTGGAGGACGGGCCATCGTGGAGGTTTTAATAGGTAAAAATCCGACACTACCTAGGTCTTCCCTTAAAAGACTCAGGTGTCTTATGAAGATTTCCTCCACGTTAAAAAAAAAAAATAGGTTAGGTTTAGGTTAGGTTAAGCTCGTTTTGACTGTAAATTAACTTTGACAATTACTGCTTTCGCGGGGGTTGGGCAATAAACACGCGTTTTCAACAGCTTTCACCAATTAATCACGAAACTTAGGAACGCTTTGCGGGAGAAAAGAAAAAAGGCAGTCGAACAAAAATCAAATCGTAAAAGCGTATTCTCATTGACGTGAACGTTTAACAAACCATCTCTACCATCGACTTTCGCCAAACTCCATTTAACTCGCGGGAAGCAAGAATCTTCTACCTTAAAGAAAATAGTTCTACATTAAAATGTTGATTTATATAGTGAACACAGTTAAATGGACATCCGACTTTAAAATCTAGCAAAGATTTCCTTTCTTTCTGTTCCCGCTCCATAGATTCGTATAAACTTTCACACATGTATTTTTTTTTTCTTCCTGGACTTGTTGCTCCATAAATTTTCCTTCGCGTGAAATATTTTTATCTGCAAGCGGAACGATGAACTTTTAGTTTTTTCCGTTATTTATACGTTACTTAAACGTATTACACGTGTGTTACACTGATTTTTATCCGCGATGAATTTTATTTTTCAATGCGATTTATTTTCATTGCGAGTAGAACACTGAACTTCGCACCGAATGTGTTAATTTCCTGCTTTTATTTTAACTGAAAGCCGCGAAAAGGTGATGAAGAGAACTAATTTCATTTGATCGTGAGAGATTAGGTAGCTCAATAGCATTAACAAAGGAACGAACAGATCGATCGATCCACATGTCAATTACTTTTTAGTTTCATGTACGAGTTATAAACTGACCGTATAGTAAGCTGATTATTTACTAATATTATTAGAAACTTCAAATTCAATGACGAATTTAATCAAACATTTTCAATCTTTCAATTATCTCTTGTCAACGATTGTTCTCCGCTCTTTCTCCCTTTTCGCAGTTGGAATGCGATACGGATTTTAAAAAGTTGGCAGTTTGATGAACGTTCCAAGTTGGAGGAGGAGATACCATAATTTTTCCTATCGCGCTGCATATCGACCGAGTGAAAATCAGGTTTCGGTAGCTGCGCGTCCCGGGCATCATCGCTAACGAGCTTCCCGTGGAATTTGACGAGCTAAGCCAGAACTTTCCCGCGAAATTCAAATGCCACGATGCGCTAAACGGAGGAGCAGCTCGATCGACATAAAATATTCCTGTTATGCGCGGTAACTGGAAGCGCTACATTCACGAGGAGAACATAGTACACCGTCGTGAAAATAGGATACATTCTTCACGGACGAGTAAGTCGCTACGAGCTTTTGACGGAGGCGAACGCGAGTGGTTTTTCTGGAATGGCAAACCGCGACGACAAGACGTTCCGGCATGTAAGAGCTCGTGAATCAACGAATCTTGACTGCGGAAACTGTTCCGAGTGCCTTATGTTCTCGTACTCACAAAGGGAATTATTAACGACGCACTATGGCAAATGAAAACGCGGCTGCCTTCTGCTGTACGATTATTCATAGAAGCACGTGTGCGTTGTATATTTCCTAGAAAGATTTATTGAGGATTTATTAACGTGTCCATCGAAATGATCTATAAAAATCTCAGATCAGTCGAACGCAAGTGAAAGCTAGTTGTTACTTTTCGTATGGTTAATCGTGCGGATTGAATGTGTTAGATAAAAAAATTTAAAAAAATTATTAATACTAGAACTATTATATTGTCAGAATTTTTTTTGATATTGAATGTATATGTAGAGGTACTTTGGAAAATTAATTTTGATTTTTATCGAGAGCGTGGTATTTCCTTCTCAAGCAAATATACACACGCATAGTCATGTCATTAACATTAGATTCCAAGTAACTGTTGCGAAATTATTAAAATTTAATGGAGTCACGTTCGTTGACGAAAGAACAATTTCAAATCTCCATATGCACGTTTAGTACAGCATGTCAAAATTTTCGGAGCCGTTCCATTTGAAACGGAACATCCACGGCCAGTAATTCAATTTAATACTTCATTCTAAACTTCTCGTTTGATAACAACGTTTTCAACGTTTGCAACGAGTGCCAGTTTAATTAATAAGGACCACGCCCTTCACAAAGCTTTAATTAAAACGTCCGTCATCTCTCTGTCCATTTTTATTCCATAATTTGAAGGACACACGAAAAGCACGACCTGGACAATAAACGTGCTAATCACGGGTTTCTTTGACAATCATTGCTCCGATTCAATAGTAACTGGACAACAAAAAATACGTAAATATATTTCTCTGTAAATACGAACGATCAACGAGGTGATTTCATAGTAAATAATTCCATTGGAATGGTATTAAACGAGATATCAATGCGAGAGTTTGAGCTTCGATTATTATTTTTACTGCATTTGTACGTGATTGTTCAAATTAAATATTATTTAAACTGTTTATACTACGTGCCAATGTGATTATTTGAGATATTATTACTACGTCAATGATGCTACAATGTGATTTATACGCAGATTTATCGAGACTGTAATTAAGTAAAATAAAATTGTTTTACTACTATTTCTGAAATTTCATATATCTTTTTTTTTTT
>CAJDYZ010009220.1:36188-47780 GCA_903986555.1 Heterotrigona itama
CTATATATAATGGAAATATCAAAAATGTCTCGGAATATTGTCAGAACATTTCACAAATATTCAATGGTTTAAGCTTCGATAAATATTTACATGGTATTTAATAAATTTTGGAAAAAGATAAAATAAAAATTATAATAATTCTGTGCAAAATGCGATGATAGAATTTAAGCGGCTATTCCTCTGTGCTTCAACAATACTTCGCGATGTTGCGTAATATAATTGTCGACGAGGCCATTAACTAGGAAACTTTCATTTTCATTTCGAAATTTGCACAGTCGCCTCGGCGCAAACGAGAAATTCAAAACACGGTGGTGTAACTTTCGACGATCAATCCTTCCTGTTACGTTCATTAAAGAACAAAGACACACTTTATATCTGTATCCCTTGGATCGGAGCGATCTTGGGTATGAACCAAGCGGCGTCATGGAAATTAGATCAGACTGAGATTGATTACCATGTGTGTGAAATTTGACCCTGATCGCGTAACCGCACAGTATACAATTTCACCTATGCTGTAAACCATGTCACAGATTCTCTCGTATCGTCAAATATGTACAATAATTGTTTATTGAAATATTGGAGCCGTAGTTTGTTAAGAAGAAAAAGTTAATCTCTTCCACAAAAGTTGTATCGTTACAAATTGTGAACATTCTATGATCTTCTTTCCATTTTTTTTTTTTTTTTTTTTTTTTGTCAATTACGAAAGTCTTCGTCCTATTTGAACGAAATGATTGGTAAATAAAGTAGAACACCAAAGTATTAAATAAACTTGATCCATTCGAGTTTAGAAGTTTATTCTAATCATATTTTATGATTTTAATCCATCTTTTTGTCAATTATAAAAATCTTAATTTTATTTGAATGAAATGATTGGTAAACAAAGTAGAATACCAAAGACACAGTCTAAAGTTGATTTATTTGAGTTCATAATGTTCCCTGTTCGAAATTTACCACGTTACAATATTTAGAAAATCAATCAATCAAGACAGACTATACAGTTTATTTTAACAGAAGTCTATAAAAAGATTCTTCAGATCGGTGCAATGCAATGGTGATTAATATTAATAAACAGAAACTTAGAATGCAATGAAGACGACTTTTAAATTAAGATAGGTGGCTCGGGATCCGTAGATTAAAATTAAAATATTCATTAAACGAAGAATTAAGAAAGTTAAATGAATATTACTTCATTTGATTAAGGTATGATTGAATATCACTTCAATTTCACAAAATATCGCGTCAGTTATTAAACTTCATAAAGACATAGATTTATGTAACAATTGCATCCGCATTTCCAGTATACGATCATTATTGCAAGAATATTAAAAAAAATCACAGAATTTCTTAAAAATTTCGTAAAAAAACAAGATCTGATTAAATATCCGAAACACGAAGCATATTCCACGAAACTGAAACTTTCAGAAGTTGATACCTCGAAGATCTGAGGAATCCGAAGGCAGAAACAAGCATGAATATGCAAAGCGTATCCGGCGAAAACCCTCGTATTCGCGCCGGTATTTCAGAAATCTGAGAATTCGAAGATTTGGAAAAGCATTGAGTATTCGAGAGATTCGCCGCCGTGCGAGTTACGTAGCTCGCGAGAGGAGGACACACGTGGGCTCGTAAGAATTTCAGTGGGTGTGGAACGGGTATCAAAAGATCCCCGGATTCTCGGTGATCCCGGAGATTTTAGGATTCCGAGGGACCACGGCTACAGATTCTGACAGCCGGTTAATCTCGGCTATCTTTGCGTTTTCGAGAATCCGCGACGAATCGATAGTCAGCCGTCCGTGTTATAAATGTTCCGATTTCAGACTTCACGGTCAGTGGATGTTCGACCTTTTGCTTCTTTGACGAGAGTTTCATAAATTCGAGCTTGTTGGTGCCCCGATCTATGAGCGTGGAATCACGAGTGTGATTAAACTGACGTTGTGTGCGGCACTTTAAAAGTTTTGCTGATAACGGATATCAAGTATCAAAAATGTATCCATTAATCCCATTAAGTCCGAAGAATGAAGAATTTTAGGTTTTCGCGGTTTTTTGGGGTAACGTGACATAATTTAAGACTCTCGACTGCAATCACTGTGTTTGATGTAAATTATAGACAATTGTAAATTGTAAATTAACTAAATAACACTGACTGATTTTACATTATTATAAAAGAATTTTAATGCATAAAAACTATGCTTGAATATTTTTTTGTATTTCAAATGATTTTAATTGACACACGTTTTCTGTACTATTTTAAATATTAATTTCTATATTAATTTAAATAACTTCAATTGAAATATCATCTGCATTAAAACTTTCATATGTTACCTCCTTTCCTCTATTCTTTTCTCGAGTTTTTTTCCATACTCCATTTTGATATTCAATTTGAAATGTTCGAATTTCGCGCGCTTGCGGCGAAAGTGACATTTTATAGTCGCAAGTGTACGATTTCATTACCACTCGAAAAAAATCTTGAAACAGAATATTACATTTGTTTCAAAATTGGGAAAGTGACGTAATATTTTATGTAACAAAGAATCGTGTCCATGTATTAACAATCCTGTTATACGATATACATGTAATTTAAAAATTTTATTATCTGCGATAAATACTAAATATTAAAAATAACAAAAACTGATAAAATGATAAAAGGTGATAGTAAATAATAATAATAATGTTAAAACTTGTGCATCAAATAAAATATTAGACAACTTCGAAATTGAAATAAATTCCATGCACAATTCTTCTTAGGAGATCTTGACGCTTGCTCCACAAAAGAAGAATCACAAAAGAAACAATTACAACTCGGTGCGGTTACGCTTTATTGTCGATTTGTCAGTAGCATGACCCAGCACCAGTACTATTGAAACTTGAAACAAACTCCATACATAGTTGCTTATAAATCTCGACACTCGATCCACGGGGAAACAACTATACATCTTGGTTCGTTTATACTTTAATTTATTCCTGGCACAGTTTCTCTCAACTATCAAAACTTTAAATAAATCCCGTACTCGACACTCAATCTACGAACAGGTATAATACAAAAGAAACTAGACATCTCGGTTTATTTATACTCTGATTTATTCATATTTTCCAAACTTGAAGCAAAATTCCATTGAAGCGAAACTTCTCTTATAATAAAATCTCGACACTCGATCCATGGAGAAATACGAAAAGAAACAGCTATATATCTTAGTTCATTTATATCTTAATTGTCAATTTGTTCCTAGATCTCAAGATCCTCTTTCCCCTCAGCTTTCCAACCATGAAGCAAATTTCGTAAGAAATTCTTCCTGCAACATAATCTCGACAGAGAATCTACGTTGAAACGCGAAAGAAAGAAAATCACGTCCCGGTTCATCCGCGGTTTAATTGTCAATTTGTTCGCGGCATAACCCAACGTCGCATTTTCTGTGAAATCTAATCCCGACAAGAAGGTTGCGAAAGTCACATAGATCAGCACGACGCTATTCGACAGAACAATAGCGAAACCTGGTGGCAGAAAATACATTTTCTATCTCCGTCACGTTTTCATCCCTTGCTTTTGTAACTTCAGGAATGTATCTTGATTTTCTATCTCACCAGCCACCAGCGGTAGACAACGATAAGAAATTCGCGGCAAGTTTCGCGGCGTGTATCCATACTTAACCTGAATAGTTACCTTTCCTTTCATTCATCGTCCTCGAGCTTGCTCTAATCGTTGCAAATCCTGCTCACTCGACTTCGTGTTTTTGTAAAAAAAGTTCGCTCGACCATTTTATGCAATTACTAGAATGTGAATTTTTGTACAAAATTATAGAAAATACATAAAATACCTGTGTCAATAATAACCAATGAATCGGGCAAATCTGTATTTAAATTCCTCTGTTTGTTTATAAGATTTATATTCGCAACATAATTACTGACGCAGTGATACTGATATTCAATACTTTTAAAGTATAATTTCGATAATCGAAGTAGGAGGATTTTATATTTAGAGAAAGACAGTTTTTTGTGATTAACAGTAGTACAAGAGAAGAAACATATTCTTATTCTCTGTCAAATAATATTTTAGTAATTTTTAATTAAATTATTCGAAGAATATTGACTTGAAGAATCCTAATATCTTTATAAAGTCTCAATTCGACAAAGATATCTGTGACAACAGCTTGGATATTTAATATCGCGAATTATTACGTTAATTTATGAAATACGCTCTAGTGTACTGAAAGACGGCCAGGAATGTAATATCATTCTCACCGTGGAACCTTTCACAGAACACTAAAACATCGTACTGGCGCGACGATTAATAGGCTAAAAGCCTAACTAGCGTCGAGACGTACCTTTAATTACGTCACGTTCAAAGGAGACCGCGACGAACTAGGCTGAATGAGAAATGTCCAATCCTCTAGATCCCCTTCTTTCTGCAAGATAAGAGTGACGCGTGCCGTGCTCTATTGATGAAAAAAAAAGAATATTCGAGAGGAATCGTTTATCAAGTCTTTTCTAAAAAAGAAAAACAGAGGGAAAGAAGAAAAACGAGAGGATTCTATATGAAAACCTTCACATATCGACCAATCTTTTCATTTCTTTCTCGCTTTTCGCTATATATATATATATACGCAAATATATGAGATTCTTCTGCTTCACGTTTGATTTTGAATATTAATGTTTACTTCAAACAATAATTCTTTCGGGAGAGAAAAAAACTGCGTTTCATACTTGAGGATGATAAGAAAATAATTTGACAACGTAGCGAAGCTAACATTTAAAACTATTGAATATTTGAAGATTTATCAAATTTAATTTCCGTTCAGAATTTAATAAATTTGTATAAATTCGTATCAGTTTCTGGACGAAATGAATAACTTTCGATACTTATTCGAAAGAATAATATTACGTAAATAAAATATGTATTCGAAGAGTTTCAAGCCTGAGTTCGTATCGCTGGGAACCGAGCGTTAAAACAAACCACATTTCGCAGAAATTATTCGCCAAACTATTTAATTTAACATTTGCTCGTATTAATTATGCCACCGTTGAAATTCACAACTTGATTAGAAAACAAAATTATGATCTCGACTACCGCGGAATTAATTAGAATAATCAAATATTCATCGAATGAATTGCGTCCTGCTACGACTACAACGCAAGACTTCAACAACACGCGTTAAATCGCCCGCGTAAATCTTTTTAAAGTGCGCTTTAACCAAATTATCCGCGTGATACATCATAGCACCACGTGCTATTAATTTTACTAAACTCCAAGGATCAAGCAAACATCTTCTAAATCGTAAATCAATTTACGTTGCACGAGTCGGAGGGTAAACTACCCTCCACGGACTTCTTTAAAATAGCGCGGCTGTACCAACCGCTTAAAAATGTTCGCGATTCCTTCGCTAGGTGGCGGCAGCTTGCAAGAACGCCATGCCGCTGGGGATAACTACCCTTATCTCCCACATTATACAACGATTTATCAGGTTTTAAATAATCCACGAATCCTGACAATATCCTGGTAATAAAAATAAATGAATATCGATTTTTTTTTCGAAGAAAGCAGAGGGTGAAGAATGATGAACTCGAGGACTGATCGATCGAGAAGAGGTGGAAATTATTCTTGTCTCTTCTGGTAAAAGGACGCGAAGAACGGTAACAGTGTGCACAATGGGAAGGGAAACAGGCGACTCGTTACACGATGGTTATCGTTGTTGGTAAAGTGGTTAGAAAACTACACTGTAGATTTCGTCTACAGTTATTTTCGAACGAACTAATCTCGTTAGGGAGATTTATTTTTGGCTGGTATTCGCGGCGCTGGGCAAAAATTTTTATTTCAAAGCTCGAGTTTCCGAGGCGAGTTAATTTTGGAAGTAAATGTTGTTCAAATTAATTCAACTTGCATTTCAATGAATATTAATAATATCAATTGGAATTATTATTTATTAGTAGACTGCGTAATCATCGATGTACCTATTAAATATTACAATGATTATTCTACGTCCGATAATTTATATATTCTTGTACCTCCAGTTTTTTTTATAAATACATAACAATTGACGGTGTTTGTTGAATATATACTAGAAACAAAATCTTCAAAAATTTTAAATCATTCGAGATTTAATTGAAAAATAAAAAATTTTGTAAATTTAATTTAAAATAAAAGTAGAGTATCTATGTTTTTAAATATTATATATTTGAGAAATTAGTTTTCGATTGTTCCCAAGATCGAAGATGAATAATGATTTTTCTTTAATTTCTCATATATTGAGAAATTTAATATTATATCTCATTTGTTGACCAAATTGTTCCAGGTGGTTCCTGATGAAGATAATGAAACTGACTATTTAATGATAGAGAGATTATCTGAATAGTGGAATCAAATAACGAATCTTTGAACTTTTATTTGGAACTTTGTAGTAGGGAAAACATTTATCAGGTCGATATAAGAGCATGATAAATAAATGAAGATGATAATATAGTAAAAGGGAACTAAAAATTTAAAATAAAATTTGATATTTTAATCATTCCATTTCAAGATTTAAAAATTTAATCTACATCAAATAAAGTAATATGTTACATCACAATAAAATAATGTTGCTATTCGTTGTATATGTACATGTGTGTAAAGTTTAATTTTGTAGTCATTCCACTTCAAAATTTCAAAATTTAATCTATATTAAACAAAGTAATATTGCTACATTAAATAAAGTAATCTACATTAAATAAAGTAATATTATTATTATATTACAATATAGTAATAAAATTAATAATATTATTATTACAATATTATTATTACAATATAAAAATAATAATATTATTATTACAATATAGTAATAAAATTACTATTCATTGTTTACGTTATATATATATAGTTTTTCAACACTCCAACACTCTTTTATACACATCTCACGATCCCTATTGAACGCACGAAAATTTCAAGAAGAAAATTACTAGCGAATCTTCTTGAACAATAAAAATACTATCGGCGTTTAACTATCTATTCAGTTGGCCGGCCAGCCATCCATCACAACGACGCGTTGCCGTTTTCTAAATTGACAATTCCATCAGACACACGTCAGTATAACGAAGCGAACCTAGAACGACACAATCTAGCTATCATATACATCATCCAAACACCCTTGAAACCTTCGATAGCTTGCTGAGAAGAATTCTTCCAGTAGACTGCCATTTCTTTAACGAAAAGAAAAGAAGGAAAACTATCTGAAGAATTTAATGAATTGTGAAATCACGCCAACGAATCGAACTAATCGTCGAGCATTCGGGTCCGTTCGAGCCGATGAGCAAAGTGGGAATCAGGTTGGCCACATTATTCTTAGGTAGCAACGGAGCCACGCTCGGAGTGTTCGACTATTTTTACATCCGCGAGGCCTGAGGCAGACAGGTCAAGCCGAAATACACGGAGCTCCGTCAAGAACAGCGATTCGAACTAATTTCTGCCCGAAACACCATCCATTCCAATTACTATTCGGCTGATCAAAACCATGAAGCTCTATTAAAAGCATTTGTAAGAAAATGACGTAACATTTTTGCGCATGAAAGTGAATAACCACGTACCAATATAAATATAAATTTAAAGGATGCAATTTGTCCAAAAGATTGAAAATTTCGTTATAATGGAAGAATGTTTCTCTGTCGTTTATTTAAATGACATAAACTCGTCCAACGTTGGTTACTTAATGTCAAAACAGATGTACTTCGAAGCAGACTTTTTTTAAAAGCTTCGACGAAATCTTGATGAAACGTCAATCACTCATTAATGCTCATTGTCAGTTTGAGAGTACTTTTAATGCTTCAATTACTTTAATATTAAACACCCGATGTCCCACGGACGAGCTGAAGTCACTTAAATCAAATGTATCCGCAGGATCAATATTCGTCCACTTTCCGGGCGAATATTACTATTATTTTATCATCAATCAGTATATCAATTCACTGACGTAAATCAGATACCATGATCAGATTAAAGAGTTGCATTTAAAACGTTCTTTACACGTGCTTTGCCTCTTCGACGTTGAATTTCTACATATTCCATCTCACATTTGCCATTCATTTTTTATTCATAGCGACGACCGTTCGTTTCATAAGCGGTTGATCGCCCAGGATGGCTCGCCAGTTCACGTGCATCAGTTATTTTGACACGCGTGTTCAACCACGACGTTCAATTTACTTTGTGGCCAAGCCATTTCCCGCTTTATAGGACAGAACCCGCCAACGACGATGGCACTGTCGTCGCTGTTTCCTAGTTTCTCCGCGATTAACTATCGCTGGGCAAGTTATATCGGCTCGTAATTTTCGATGGATTAGCCTTGATCCTTTTGTTTCCGCGCCGGTGTCCCGGCGAATTACGATTGAAAGGGCTGAAAGTGAATTTGCGGCAGGATGAAGTCCGAACCGTGTAGAATACCAGGATGAAAGGTTACTGCTCGTTTTGTGTATGTTTATCTTCTGTTAACCCGGCCTGGGCCATTTTCATGATTGGCACGATTCAGTTGCTGCTCGAATTGTGTGCTCCGGCATGATATATTGGCAAAGGGGGAATTTCGTGGTTTTGGTTTCCCTTGTGCAATGTAGAAATGTTTGATTTATTAACACTGCCAGAACTACACAGAGAGAACTGCTTCTTGTAAAAATTATTGAAATTACAATTCTAAGTTTTCAAACATTAAAGATCATTTTTCCCTGCAATTTTAGTTTTGTACTTCTGTCGTCGGTAGTTCTAACGTTATACTGTGTTCTTTCTCGAAATATATTCATTTTATATTTATATATAGTATTGAAATATTATACTTTTATATCGAAACATTGGTTTAAATCGGATAAAGTAGTTAGTTAGTTTCGTTTCGCGATTTCTTCGAGTTGTTACATCATAATTAAACTTTCTCGAGTGTACCGATACTTGAGATGTAATATAAAGCAATTGAACTATAATATAAAGTTCGACAGTTATCAACAATTATTCGTCTGAAATTTTGGCACCGTGTTAATTGCAGTGTTCGATTAGGTACACTCCAAGTTTCGCAGGTTTCCTACGCTCGCTTTAAGCGTTTTAATTCTGGAGCGCAATCTGGAATTTGCATGACCTTCATTAACCTCCTTTGAAGCCATTTGCACATACCGTGGCTCACGTTCGTGCCAAAAAGTCTGCATTTTCGGAACACAGAGCTAACTTTCACTATATCCCTCTTGTCCAAAATGATCTTTCGCATTAAATATTTCTAGGTAATAATTTCTTCCTGAAACTAATACTTTGGCAATATTTAACAATATTTCTCTCTTCATTCGTTTAGAGCGAGATATAATTCGTACTTTGAATAATTTTAAACTGCTTTTTCATTCAGTTCGTGGAGAATTTAATCAGCCTTTTCGTGTGTACCTTTCTGTTCTCACCTTTTTGAAATACAGCTCTCACACTATGTACTTTTTTTTCATTTTCATATCAAAATTACGCCAAACGTGTCGTATATGGATCATCGTAATTAAGATGTAAGAAAATAAATAGACATTGCTCACACTATTATTCAGACACAAATGACGTTCAATAAATCGTAATATTTTCGTCTCATATTCAAAGTTCAATATAATAGCGAAAAAAATCGTACATCAAGTTTTAAAAAGTCATGGTAAACAAGAAGCTTTCAATCCATTGTAGATTCACTTATGAAAACAATTTTTCCAATGCTTTTTCACGCTATGAAAATTGATAACATTTTCGACAAGAAATAACTGTGATATAACATCTATTTTGAAAGTAGAGGCTTTAAAATGTATCTGGGTGCGAAACCGTAATTGTAGTTTTAAATATTTAATGCCCGAATATTCATATGAACAACTATATACATATTATACCTGTTAGTTATGATTCTGTCTCAATAAAAATCAGTCAACGCCAAAAACGCCCCGATTTCTAATAAAATATTATTAATAGTATTTCATTTCATCGAGACATGAAAAATAGTATTATAAGATTTTGGCAGGTTTGATAGTTACAGCGTCAACTGTAATTGAGTAATTATCAACTTTAGAGAAAAATTTGAAGAAGATTTTTGAGTATGAAAATCTCCTGCTTTTTTCTATGTGTTTAACGCGACACATCCAGCTGCTATATTCGAAAATTAGGTTCACGAACATGAACGTATAGAGGGGAGGGGATCGAGGACGCTTCTCGCAAGTAATTGAGAAAGTTGAGCACCCGTCAGACGCAGCACGACAAATTAGCAGATAAAAGAATTCAGTTGGGGCGTCGTTGGTCTAACAAGTGATAGCAAAAAAGTATTCCACTGCGTGAATAATATAAGCGATTAGTGAGATTCTTTTGGAATAATTCAACAGCGGATTTCATTTGCATATTTAGCAATTTCACAAAGGTACATCGTTTGTTCCAAGTAAACAGAGGGTAGTTCTGCCCTCTAAATATAACGAAAGAAACGGATAAAGTTTCGTTTCATCATTGACATTTTTGCGCGTCCTCTGTACTCCCGCGTTTTTAAATTAATTCGTTCAACAAAAGCCCCGCTGATTAATTTCGCAATGTTAAAAAATAAACAAACGTGACGCTGCTGCTTTGTTAAACAAACTTTCGAAAGTGAAGTTTACTTTTTTGACGCTAATCAGACATACACCCAGACGATGAGATTTATAAAAAGTGGAGTGTCACTTGCAAAGAGATCGCGGATTCTGATGCAAATTCACAGTTTAATATATTTAAAGGAAATAAAATCTAAACCAGAATGTGCTTTATTTATTAGGTACTACACTCTACATATTTATTTTTATAACAGTATATTTTTCATATACTGTACATTTTTGCAACGCTGCATTTTCTTCAATTTATATATTTTAATATATTTATGTATCGTACATAAATTTCCTATAAATTTTCAACTTTGGTTCTCCCACTTATGAAACAATATACTAAAATCCATTCGTATTTTATATTTTCCATAATCGATCGTGATTTCACAACAATCGATCCCATCGCGATAAACGTTGCATTGTGAATAATATTAATAGCACGATTCACGTCGAGCCGTGAAGTGTATGCAATAAAATCTACCAAGAGAACGCGTATAACGTATGACATTTCAATTGAACGAAATTGATCTGTGACGTAGTCTCGATACATTGAAATGTTAATATCTAGATTAATTCTGTGCTTCATTGTACGACTAAATACGGTGAATACGAAAAGATGAAATAATAACAGTTTGAATGGCGAAGATTTCTCATGAAAATATAAGCGTGAATTGCTGAAATAAGGCTGATATTAAGTTATTAATTAATAATTCAGTTCTGTCGATTGACTTCGCTAGAATTAATATAACATCTATTATTTCTCCACTGCTTCCTATTATACGTGGAAATATTTTGGTAGTTATTTACAAAAAAAAAAAGGTTACACCTGGCAGAAATTCCAACAATTTTCAGGAACACGTGCCAATAACGTGACGTAATAAATTTATTATCATCATGCATTATCGGCTGCGAAACAAGTTGCTCAAAATATTGATCTGCATAATCAGATTGCGGGATGTTCCGGGAAATTTAATATTCCGAAAATCTCCAAAAATTCACACGATATATAGGGAAATATATAAAACATCA